>CAUZXS010004959.1:27500-95000 GCA_963585895.1 Sepioteuthis lessoniana
TCCCATGGTGATTACGAAAATACTGCAGCTCAGAAGCCTAACTTTAAAGAAGTTTCGATGAATGTCCTGTATTTGACACTAAACAATCTGATAGTGAGGCTCCAGTAATGCTAGAGCTTTGGGAATGCGGAGTACCTCTTCATTGCCATCGCTCCCAGTTCCACTCTGGCCTGGAGTGGTAGCACCTGGTAAGGGTCCTATCTATGGGTCAAATAGAACTAAAACGGGGTTTTGAGAGTTTATTGTTTTTGCATTTAAACTGCGTATTTATGCAAAATTGAATTGTTTAAAATAGAATTGTTTTGACTTTTAAACTACGTACTTAAGCTAAACTGAATTGTCTGAAATGGAACTGTTTTGACATTTAACTTTGTGTAAACAAAATCTATACTTATAGTAAACTGAATTGGATGAATTAGAACTATTTGACAAAACTGAATTGATTGAAATAGAAATATTTTTGACAATAGAATTGTGTACTTATGCTAAACCAAATTATTTGAAATAGAACTGTTTATTTTTATAAAAATGGATTTATCATTAAATAACCTACAAAGGTTGATATGCCATAAAGCCGAAATAAACAAACAAAAATCATAAGCAGGAATATAAGAGAGTCTTCTGAGTTTCTTAACAGGCATCTACAGTGCCCAGTCAGCTGGGGCTGTAGAATACACCGACTGCTTCTCTGCAGCGGGATAAGACCCCACTCCAGGGGAATATGGAACACTCCTTCATTGCCATTGCTCCCAGGTCCACTATGGCCCGGCGTGGTAGTACCTGATAGGACCCTATCTCTGGGTTAAATACTTATGCTAAACTTAACTGTTTGTCTAAACTGAATAGCTTGAAATAGAAATGTTTTTGGCCTTGAAACTCTATACTTATGCTAAACTGAATTTTTTTAAATAGATTATTTACATAAACATGGATTTGGCGTTAAATAGCCTATAAGGTTGATATGCCATAAAACTAACCAACCAACTAACCAACCAGGCATCTACAGCATAAAGATATTAACTATTTTATCACAGACCGTGAAAGACAAGAGGAAAGTTCGCCAAGCTGCAAAGCTTTTGTACAAACTCAACCGAAAATGATTTGGTTTTTCTCAGATGAGAAAAAGATTCCACCAGGATCTGATGGAAAACTCAATGAACAACAGTTGGTTTGTTCTATCCCCACAAGATATACAAATAAAGATGGAAACCAAACTCCCAATCCATATCATGGTATTTGGGGTGGCCGTTTAACTCCCCATATTGCAATCTCCTTGATTATATGAGTCGCAGTTGAGCAAGAGATCAATAAAAACACTGTACAACACCAAAGATGAACTGAAGGCAAGGATAACGGTAGCATTTTGCAATTTAAACAAAGAGACCGCCAGAAAGGCTTGCAGGAGATTCTGAAGTCTTCTGGAAGCTATGGTTGAAGTCAATTGCGATTACTTTGGATGAATGTAATCTATTGTATTGCAAGATATTTTCTTGTAATTTTGGTAAACATATTCTTATTTCATTTTCATTTTAGAGTAATTTAAAAGTTGCCCAGTCGGCTGGGGCTGTAGAATACACTGACTGCAGAGGGGTAAGACCCCCCCCTAACGAGTGTCCTGGATATGACACTAAACAAACTGATGGTGAGGTTCCAGCAGTGCTGGAGCTTTGGGGAATGTGGAGTACCCCTTCATTGCCATTGCTCCCAGTCCACTCTGGCCCAGAGTGGTAGCACCTGATAGGGCTCTATCTATGGGTTAAATAGAACTAACTGCATACTTATGCTAAACTGAATTGTTTGACTAAACTGATTGGTTTGGTTTGGTTTGTTTGGTTTTATGGCATATCAACCTTTGTAGGTAATTTAACGCCGATTGGTTTGGTTTGGTTTGGTTTGTTTGGTTTTATGGCATATCAACCTTTGTAGGTTATTTAACGCCAAATCCTTTTTTATGTAAATAATCTGTTCTATTCAAAACAGTTCAGTTTAGCATAAGTACACAGTTTAATTGTCAAAAACCTTTCCATTTCAAACTATTCAAGCAGTTATATGTAATAATTCATTTAAGTGTAAATACAGTTTTAATGTCGAAAAACAGTTCTATTTGAAATAATTCAGTTAAGTATAAGCACGCAGTTTAAATGTAAGTACAGTTTAATTGTCAAAAACGTTTCTATTTCAAGCAATTCTATTTAACCCATAGATAGGGCCCTATCAGGTGCTACCACTCCGGGACAGAGTGGACCTGGGAGCGATGGCAATGAAGAGGTACTCCGCATTCCCCAAAGCTCCAGCACTGCTGGAACCTCACCATCAGATTGTTTAGTGTCATATCCAGGACACTCGTTGGGGGGGGGTCTTACCCCTCTGCAGAGGTGCAGTTAGTGTATTCTACAGCTCCAGCCGACTGGGCAAGACTAAACTGAATAGCTTGAAATAGAAATGTTTTTGACAATTAAACCGTACTTACATTTGAACTGCGTGCTTGTGCTTAACTGAATTGTTTGAAATAGAACTGTTTTTTCGACATTAAAACTGTATTTACTCTTAATTGAATTGTTACATATAACTGCAACTGTTTTTTGACATTGAAACTGTATTTAGACTAAACTAAATTGTTTAACATAGAACTGTTCTGACATATAACTGTGTGTAAACAAAATCTGTACTTTTACAAAACTGAATTAGCTGAAGTAGAATTGCTTGACTTAACTGAATAGCTCGAAATAAAAATGTTTTTTTTACAATTAAACTGTACTTACACTTAAAACTGTGTGCTTTTGCTAAACTGAATTGATTTAAATTGAACTATTTTTGACACTGAAACTGTACTTACCCTAAACTGAATTGTTATATATAAGTGAATAGTTTGAAATAGAAATGTTTTTGACAATTAAACTGGGTACTCATGCTAAACCGAATTGTTTTAAATAGAACTGATTATTTACATAAAAATGGATTTGGCGTTAAATAACCTACAAAGGTTGATATGCCATAAAACCAAACCAAACCAAACCAAGTAATTTAAAAGACAATTTTTCCATTGCACTTTGTGTATATATATATATATATATATATATATATATATATATATATATATATATATATATAAATATAATGTTCGAAACTAAGTCTTCGTCGCTACTTTTGCAAGAGAGGTAATTTTGGTGATACTTGAAATCTCGTCTGACGCCGAATACAGAGTATTGAATCCCTAAACAATACTAACTCGTAATTTTACATTTCACGTCTGTTTTGTATGCGAACGAGGCTCTCTACTCATCGGTATTTGTCATACGCCCTACCAAACGGATGAGTGTGGCACAAGGCATTTTCAACGTGGGTCCGGACGCAGGGCCGTAGCCCAGACACGCCCGACATTCCAAAAGATGGCTAGGGCCCCGTCGGTGTTCCTCTAAAAAGGAGCACCAGGTGATAAAACTAGCCCCTCCGAGGAGGGTCAGGGCCTGAGGGTCAGAGCCCCCTGAGGCTTGAGGAATCAGACCTCTGACTAAACCAACTATTTATAGTCACGTTGACTTCAGTATCAAATTGCATTACAACACTTGTGTTTGTTGGCTAGAGATCCCAGTTCAAATCATGGCTATCTGCACATTCTTCTACATACAATATATATATATATATATATATATATATATATATATATATATATATCTTGAAAAGAACATACGTACGCACACAAATTTTCAAATATGTGTGTGTGTGTGTGCATATGTTTAAGTGTGAGTGTGTGTTTATTTCAATATATATATACATATATATATATATGTTATTTGAGAAAAAGATTTTAACCTATTGAAATCTAATCTCTCTATCTCTATTGTCTCTGTCTCTCTTTATTTCCTGTTAATTACAGGAAGGCACAAGGCCTTAGGTTTTGGGGGGAAGGGGAAGGATGTGGTCTTGCATTAACTATGTTTTTACTAAGGGGACCTAGCTAGCCACATTCGCCGACCCATTCAACAATACAATATATAGTCATTCATCCGTCGCCATGCGCGCTGCTACCACCAAAATACCACATTTGCTCGATGTCTCTGTCTCTCCTCCACCTTCATTTCTTCCTTCTCTCCCAGTCTCTCTCCCTCTCTCTCTCTCTCTCTTTCTCCCTCTCCCCCCTCTTCTTATGAATTATTAAGACTTTATAAAAAGAAATGATCCGATTTTTACTTTTACACAACAAAAATGGTACATTATAGCGAGATTTGAGTTAGAGGCGTTAAATTGCACCGAGAAAGAAACAATGTCCTATCTAGTTACTGAAGAAATCTATTATAAGTAAGGTGGCGACCATAGTCGAGGGCGACCAGAAGGCTTTCTTTTCAATAGCTACTTCACTGAGGTGTCGGGGAGAGGGCACCTCCATTCCCTGGATTGCTCCACTTTACCTTTGATCCGTACCTTATAATGCTGAGTGCTAAGCATGGCGGCATCTAGTACCATCTTTAAAGTCTTTGGTATGACTCGACCTGGTATTGAATCCCGGTCTCCCTGACAATTGGCGAACACTCTAACCATTATACCAATATCCCAATGACTATTTAAAACTAATTACAAAATATTTCTACTAATCAATTTGCTGTTGATTATGACATCATTTTTACAGTGACTGGAAATCGACAAAAAGACGTCCTTTAAAGATTAAAAAAAATTAAATCCAATATTGACTTTCATTCTTGTATACCACTCCGGTTTGAGCAAGTTCACAGAGTCCACCGGACTCACTCCTCCAAAAAGAAAAAAGAAAAAAAAAATTTGGATAAAGAAGATTAAGAGGATTCGTATACACAACTATTATTCGCGACTTTGTTATCTTTTCTGAACAGTAGAAATCAAATATGTTCGTTTTCCACGAAACGAAATTTAACGTGGGATTTGTAAGTCCGTCTATAAAGCCATGAACTCTACTTTAAAAAGAAGCCAATAGAAAGAGATTCAAGGAATAATAATTAATATCTGATATCTAAGATAAAAAAAGATGTCAACTGGAACACATAAAGGTAGGTGGTAAATCTTCAAAGAATTAGAATATGAAGTGGGATTTAGTCTGGACCTTATGATTAAGATCTTATCAGATATTCATTTTATGCCTGACCTTTCAAAAATAATGAACACCAAAAGAAATTTACCGTGAATATCGCTTGAATTGGAAATCTGACATACAATAATAATAATAATAATATGGTGCTTTTGGTACAGTAACTAAAGGATTACTAAAGGGTCTAGATGACTTGGGAGTTGGCGGAATTTTCATAATTGTCGACTTTGCTGTCCCGGCTGACCACAGAATAAAACTGAAAGAATGTGAAAAGAAGGATGAGTACCTCGATCTTGCTGAGGAATTGAAAAAACTATGGAATATGAATGTGACAATTATACCAATTGTGATTGGTGTTTTTGGTACAGAAACTAAAGGATTATTAAAGGGACTAGAGGATTTGAAAGTTGGCGGACGAGTGGAGACCATCCAAACTACAGCATTATTGAGAACAGCCAGAATACTGAGAAGAGTCCTGGAGACTAGAGGAGACTTGCCGTTGCTCAAACTCCAGTGGAAGACCATAAGCGTTACCTGATGTGAAAAAACTATAATAATAATAATAATAATCCCCGCTTTCCCCGATGAAATTAAATAATGGAAAAGAATCCGACAGTAGGGAGAAAAAAATTGACAAAGTCGTCCAAAAGTGTAACTTTCTTGCTGAATAGATTCTTCACTTTTGGACGACTGTATCAAATTTTCCCCCATATCTTGCTTACTTAATAAATTCATCACTTTTGGACTACTATATATATATATATATATATATAGATCAGAAATATAAAGCACGTATCAAGTGTAAAGTGGAGAAATCCAGGGAAGGGAGTTGCGTTCTCCCTTACACCTCAGTGTAGAAGCTATTGAAAAGGGAGCCTTCTGGTCGACCTCGATTACAGTTGCCAACTTTACTTATATATATATACAAGGATCATTAAATAAGTTTCCAGAAATTTTCTTATGGGCACTTTATTGATAGTACACACATGAAACTCTAGTCCCCTTTGAAGTAATCTCCTCTGGCTGCAATGCACTTGTTGTACCGTTCCAACAATTTCTGGAAGGCCCCATAGAAGTCCTCTTGAGTGAGCGGGTCAATGACCTACGTCGCAGCCTCTTTCATCTCCTCAATTGTCTCATAACGACAGCCTCTGAGCGTAGGGAATAAGCAAAAGTCACAGGGAGCAAGGTCTGGACTGTAGGGAGGCTGAGGAACTGTCTTGATGCCCATCGTGGTCTGTGACAAGGATGGAGCTGTGGACCGGTGTATTGTCCTGGTGGAAATGCCACTGACCCGGTTTGAAGAGTGCTGGCCTCTTCCCAAGGAATCTCTTCCTGAACTCCCTTAAAACCACAACATAGTATTCCTTGTTGACTGTCTGTCCAGTGGGAACCCAGTGCATGTAGATCATACCAGTGCTGTCAAAAAAAAAAAGGATCATCAAAAGTTTGTGGGTGGATTTGCTCTGTCTAGCCTTCTTGGATCTGGGAGAGCCAGCAGGCTTTCACTGGGAACTCTGTCTCTTGGTCTCTGGGTCTTAGCAGTAGATCTAGCTTTCATCGCAGGTCACCAGAACATCAAGAACTGCGGGATCTGAATTGATCAGCTCGACCATCTCCCTGCTGTCATGATAACGTCTTTCTTTCTGATCTTCTCTTAGCACCCTTGGAACAAACTTCGCGCAAATCTTCCGCATCTTCAGTTCCTCGCAAATAATTGTGTGTACAGTTCCCACACTGACATCAAACTGTGCACTTATTGTCTCTATAGACACATGACGGTCCTTATCCATGAAATTCTTTATTTGGCCAATCAACTCTGGTGTATTGACTTCCTTACTCCTCCCACACCTCTCATCATCCCTCACAGACTCCCTGCCTTTCTTGAATCTCTTATGCCACTTAAAAACTGATGCTCAATTCATGCAAGATGCCCCAAAAGCAGTCCGAGGCATTCCATACGTTTCTGTGGCATTTTTTCCACGTTTAAAAGAGAATTGTATTGCATATCGTTCTTTTAAAGTGTCCTCACATCCAGATTGCAATTTTGAAATTCACTAGCTGTGACAATCAGGCTTTAGTAGGGTGTATTCAAATTGCTGCAGTAGCTGTTCATTTGAACGTGAAATCATAAGAATTGGTCAGTCATCTCATAAAATGTATAGTAATAATTTTGTGTATTTTCGAGAAAATTAGTTTTTATTTATTGTGGACCTTTTGTCCTCATCTTGGTAGGTTTTTTTTTGTGTGTTGTTTCTTCTTTCACTACGTTTCGGCCAAATTTCACCTCTCGCCTTCCATAGTTGTTGTCTATAGCACCACGTTTTTGACCAAGTAAACCTCTGGCCGGCTTGGGTACGATTTGAAACCGCTATCTTCTGACGATGCTCACCTGGTACCGTAGAAACTCGACGCCTCTATCCGCTGCGCCACGGGGCTATCGACGTTTAATTAATTTCAGATTAAAAATACATCAAAACTCAACGTGTAGAGTCAAAAAAAAATTCTTTTATAAAAACAAAAAGGAAATAATTCACATCTTTGGTGTCATTATAAATCTATTTCTGGTTTATGATGACCATCATCAGATGTTAAATGAAAAAAATTATTTGGGTGTTCTTACATTGCTTCCGGTAAGAATAGAATTATATATATATATATATATATATATATATATATATATATATATATATATATATATATATATATATTATCATCCACAGACAGATCTGTATCGTTTTTTCAGAACTCATCAGTGTGGCTAGACGGGCTAGATTCCCGAAGCTGGGATCGAAACCCGGTTGACTTATATATATATATATATATATATATATATATATATATATATATATATATATATATATATATATATATAATTGAGAAACAAGAAAATCAGTAAGTATATATAAGGGAATATACTTACTGATTTTCTTGATTCTCAATGTTTTGCTTTGCATAATCTTATATATATATATATATATATATATATATATATATATATATATATATTAGAAGCATTTGTAAGAGCAAAATAAATGATTAAAAATGTAAAGCTCTTTGTGGACCTATTCATTTTAAAATATTTATTTTCTCTCTCATTGGAACACCCCACTAAAAAAAAGATAGAAAAAAATAGTATATATATATATATATATATATATATATATATATATATATATATATATATATATATATATATATATATATATATGCATGTATATACATATAAGAAAAGAAAATCACAACTTCAAGTTTTACAAACACTTACTAGATGATTGTGAGTCAGGTGATTGTATTTTTTATTTTTCTTCATAATATGATATTGACTCAACGATTTTATCACGGAACACAATTTACAGTTAGTATTGACGTTTTAGTTTTAAAATATTGTTACATTTTTTATGAAAATTCAATAGTTACTATATTTAAAGTAACACACACACACACACACACACACACACACACACACACACACACATATATATATATATATATATAGTGTTTGGAGATGGATATAAAGGTTCAATGGAGGTATATCCATCTTCAAGCACCCTCCCCACCTGTCGATATAATGTTAGCCATGATTTCATGATTGTAAGAAAAACATCAGACCTAACCGATAAAATGAAACGCAGTTTCTTCCAGGCAGCGGTCGCATCGATACTGCTATATGGATGCACTACATGGACCCTAACAAAACGGCTGGAGAGGAAGCTAGACGGCAATTACACAAGAATGCTGCGAGCAATCTTGAACAAGTCCTGGCGGCAACACCCCACAAGACACCAACTGTACGGTCACCTGCCTCCTATCACGAAAACTATCCGAGGTAGACGAACCAGACATGCAGGACACTGCTAGAGAAGTAGGGACGAACTCATAAGTGATGTACTCTTATGGACACCCTCATATGGCCGTGCAAAAGCTGGACGACCAACACGAACATACATTCAGCAACTATGTGAGGATACGGGATGTTGTCCAGAAGACCTGCCTGAGGCGATGTACGATAGGGAAAAGTGGCGAGAGAGGGTCAGGGATATCCGTGCTACCAACACGACATGATGATGATCATGAAGAAAAACATCTTAATACAATATATTTACCGTGGTGTAATTGTTATCGTCGTAGGAAATGAACACGGCGACACGAGTTCAAATCCTGGACGAGACTGATTGCATTTCACATAGCACTAATACCCTTGGGAAAGGTATGAATCCAATTATTCTCCCTCCAGCTATGGGTAAATAGTAGGACAGACTAGGTTCTTCAGCCTTGGTGAGGCAACTAGTCTAGGAGAAGGAAAACTCTGAATTCAAGCCTGTTAAACTCCGCTTAAAAATTGACCTTGTGTCATATCCTGCCCGAGCGGAGGGGTTGGTAAATAGGATAATACAATATATTTACCATATTCCTTACGTAGATATCATAGATTACAATAACGTATACTATATATAACATTACCGCAACATTGACTGCTAATACTAATTATCATTGAAATTTAACACAGGATATATTCCAACATCCAAATGCTAGTGTTGTATGATACTCCATAGTATATTTCAATATAACCATGATATTCACACCTCACCTATTATTCTTACGTTTTAGATCTACCATCCATTTTCGTCTATCATACATTCAGGTCGAATAACAAAATTCATTTTCTTCATAATGCAATGATGATGATATTTTTTTCCTTTGTTAAAATCATCACAATTTTTTTTATTCTGCCAAACTTCCGTTCGTCCGTCCTGAAGAACCTAGTCTGCCCTACTATTTACCCATAGCTGGAGGGAGAATATTTGGATCCATACCTTTCCCAAGGGTATTAGTGCTATGTGAAATGCAATCAGTCTCGTCCAGGGTTTGAACTCGTGTCGCCGTGTCCATTTCCTGCGACGATAACCATTACACCACGGGCACCTCAACTTATCTTTTATTGTCATTGTATTAACCAGTGTCATCGCCCTATCATTTGTATTAATCTCCTCCTCCTCTTCTTCTTCTTCTTCTTCTTCTTCTTCTTCTTCTTCTTCTTCTATGTCCTTTTTCCACAGTCTTTTCCCTTTCCATTTTGATTTCTTTCCCTCTCCCTTTTATTTTATTTCATTCGCTTTCTTTGATAATTTGATTTATTTTTCTGTTTTTTTCCTCGTATACCTATTTGCCCAATTGGCTGGGGCTGTAGAAAACACCAACTGCTTACCTGTAGAGGGGTAAGATTCCCCAAACGAGTGTCCTGATATGACACTAACAATCTGATGCTGAGGCTTTGGGGAATGCGGAGTACCCTTTCATTGCCATTATTCCCAGGTCTACTCTGGCCCGGAATGGTAGCACCTGATAGGGCCCTATCAATGGGTTAAATAGAACTTAACTGCATTCTTATGCTAAACTGAATTGTTTTAATTAGAACTGTTTGATTAAACTCAATAGAAATGTTTTTGACAATCAAACTACATACTTATGCTAAACTGAATTGTTTAATATAGAAATGTTTCAACATTTAACTGTGTGTAAACAAAATCTATATTTTACTAACCTGAATTGGTTGAATTAGAACTGTTTGACTAAACTGAATAGCTTGAAATGGAAATGTTTTTGACAATTAAACTGTGTTCTTATGATAAACTAAATCGTTTGAAATGGAACTATTTGCATAAAAATGGATTTGGCGTTAAATAATCTACAAAGGTTGATATGCCATAAAACCCAACCAACCAACCGTATCTCTCTCTCTCTCTCTCTCTCTTATGTTTTCATTCTTTTCTCTTTTTTTCTTTTCGTTTTTCCTTTGATTTTCTGTTTATGTTTTCTTTTTTAGTTCCCTTTTCTTTCTCTGTCTTTCTTTAATTTTCTTTCTTTTTTCTTTCTTCTCTTTTCATCCTCCTGTATCTTCTTTTGCTTTTTTGTCTTTTTCTTTTATTCTTGCTTTTTTTTATATATATAAGTCTATTTGACACTATCGTGTTGTACCTAATGACAGAATTAATGGTCCTTAAAAGCGCCAAGGAGGTAGAAAATACATAGTGAGAAAAGCTAACATTTAGACGCTTACAGGCGCAGTAAAGACATTAAAAAGTTAAGCATAGTGGGGGGAAAGGACGACGAAGCGAGTGTCACAATAAATAAGAAAATCTTAAAAAGAGACGTGTTCTTAGCCACGATCGAAAAAACTAAAAACAAGGTGTAAAAAGAAAGAGGTATAAGAAAAATTTTAACCGGACGTCGTCTATTATTGATAGATAGAGTATTTACCCTGAATTTAACTGTACGCACGAGTTTTCCTACCCACTTTAAATCTATGCTTTGTCATCCGTACCCGTGTGAGATATGTTGAATATCCGATCCAAATTGATACTGTTTCTCTCCGTTCTAGCATTTGGTATTGTGAGGAAGAGAGACTAACTCAGTTACTTTTAAAGTGTACGGAAAACTGAGAAGTGTATTTATTCGCCTCTTTATTTCTTGTGCAATCAACGAAATGTAGAATTTGGTTTCTCTTGAAAACTTCGAAAGTTGGAAAATAGGTTCATCGTGAAACGAACATGGAATCGTATTTAATCGTTTGCCTTTCTCCTTTTTTTTTCGATACAGAACAAAGTAATTTATGCATAAAATAATCACTGGTGGGGAATAGCTTGAAATAAAAATGTTTTTGACTATTAAACAGCGTACTTATGTTAAACTGAATTGTTTGGTTTGGTTTCTTTGTTTAATGGCATATCAACCTTTGTAGGTTATTTAATGCCAAAGCCATTATCCTAGAAGAACAGTAGTGGTACTATTTAACGCATAGCTGGGAGGATAAGGGGGTTCATACCTTTCCCAAAGGTATTTGCCCGAAAGTGAACGTAATAGCGCGACTAGTGTACGAACTCGCGTACTACGATTCCGCAGTCCATCGCTTTAACCATCGCTTTGAATTGTTTGAAATGGAACTGTTTTTGACATTGAAACTGTACTTATGCTAAACTGAATTGTTTAATATAGAACTGTTTTGACGTTTGACTGTGAGTAAACAAAATCTATACTTATACTAAACTGAATTGGGTGAATTAGAACTGTTTGAATAAACTGAATAGCGAGAATCTGATGATTGGATTCAGGGGGAATTCGTTACTAATTTTTGATCTCGAAAGTCAACTGATGATATTGCAAACCTATTCTTTATACATATCATATTTGAATCATGTGACGTGACCCATATATTTGTATTTTTAGTTGAGCTATTTGAAGGTCAACCAGCGTAGCAGGTACCCCCATTCTCGAAACTCACTATTTCATATCCTGTACACTTTCCATGTCCTCGTTCTGCAAAGACTTGGGCGAAAGAATCTTTTCGTAAAGGAGGCTTTTGAATAGAGGCAATGGAGGAAAAGTCTTAGACAAGACTCTTTTCAGATAAGCCGGCAAGGAGACAAGTTAGGGAATCGGCGAGCAGGCTTGTGTAAAAAAATAGGTGACAGTGAAAACTGCTATGCTCTACAGACACGGCTCAGAAATGACCCACGCTGGCACTCAAACTTCTATATACCAAAAACCTTAAGCTGTTAAAAAAAAATCATACCCCGTAGTAAAGAAAAAAAAAAGGAATTGAATCTCGGATAAATTGAGGTTGAACGAACTAGAGAGTATGAAATTGGCGACCGTAACCGAAAGCCCCCTTTCAACAGCTACTACACCTAGGTGTAGGGGAGGGTGCTGCCTCTTTCCCTGGATTGCTCCACTTTACCCTTGAAGCGTACCTTATAATGCTGAGTCTTCAGCAAGGAGGAATCAAGTACCACTTTTTAAGTTTTTGGTCCGACTCGACCTGAGATCGAACCCAGGTCTCCCGGACCATTGGCGGACAAAGACGGTGGAAGTGCATATTCCATTGGCGTGGGCGAGCTTGACTGACAATATGGGACAGGGTTAAAATCCCACAGTACAGTCACAGACTGATGCACCGGAAAAGAGTGACCTGTGAACTGCATGACAGTTATTTCCGCTTGATGACGATCAAACATGCCATTCCAAAGACGGCGGAAGTGTATATTCCGATGGCCAGTTATGGGGAGATATTGAGTGGGCGTGAAGTATTATATAACTGAGTGCACAGGAAATTCAATCAGTTTTGGAGATCAGGCCAGTTAGAGACAAGATGCGGTAGAGAAAGCCAACACCCAGCAGGGAGCTGGGCCCTCGGGCCTCCAGTTGAGCAGCCCTGGAGAACGGGAAAGAAACGTTGATGGCCATAAGAGTGGGGGTCAATATGTTGCAGTTCAGTTCGGTCTCCAACTCCCTCTCACACACAACCCTTTCAAATAAAGTGAGAGGTAAATTTTTCTAAAGGACTTTGTCGCGCGTCTGTTAATGTGCTGTCGTTATTATTGTGTCGTCGTTTGAACAGCTGTTTCAACCTTATTAGGTTTCATCAGCAGTGTATACCGTGATCTCCACCACTGGAGATCGAGCCATCGACCACAGATTGCTGAGCCGAAACTCTACAACTGTGCCTCCAGCTCATATCGCACACAAATGACACCGAATCAACAAGTGATGGTAATTGTACGGCCTATTAACCTAAATGTGTTTTGCAAGTTACATCCGTACTCTTTACTGAGGACACGGTCACTTTCAGGACCACGTCTTCCCAAGAAGATTAGAAATACGCATCCGCGTAATTATTATGACCTCAAGGGCAAGGATATAGATCTACATTTTCTTTTTTTATATTGAGGAATTATATTTTGAATTGAATTACCACGACCAGGAAACCCGGTGAACACTTACGCACGACGTACAGAAACACTGGACAGCTGTTTCGACCTTAATAGGTCTAATCCTATACACTGCTAATGAGACCAATTACGGTCGAAATAGCTGACCAGTGTTTCCGTACGTCGTGCGTAAGTGTTCACCGGGTTTCCTGGTCGTGGTAATTCAATTTACAACCATCACTTTTTTTTATGATTGACTGATTTTAACGACATGATAATTTGTCTTGGGATATCTTATTTACGCAACACTGCTGCACCAATCATGAAATTCGTGTAGTGGTACCAGTCCTGTTGAAAGGCGTAACGCACATAAATACAATACGACTCCGTTGTTTTTTGATACGAAAATTTATTGCCCTTACTGTTTTTACAATAGTCGCCATGAAACGAGAGAGATAGGCGAAGGAATTACTTGTGTCCATTAAAGAAACCTAAACTTTAACCCGTAGCAGACGAAACTGGCAACCACAGATTTCATTTCTTCTTCACATCAAACAAAGCCGCCTGTCACCCGTCGCCAACTGAAAGCAACGTGGGCGTGGAAAGAAACAGAGAAAGACCAGTCGACACATGTGGTAATCACGAGACCAGCGGCCAACTAGGTGTCATGAAGCTATAGTACCACATCATTTCAGGGACAATTTTTTTCTCTTGTTGATCTAATAGAAAATTACACTAGTAACATATAACTAATTAAGATAGTAAAACGAGTCAAAATAATGTTCTAAGTACTTGTTAAACATTTACTTTAGTTTAAAAGCATTCGAATAGCCTCATCCTCCAAAGAATTATTGTAAATAGGCCAAATTACTGTTTCATTTCAACTTTTCAATAAAAATTCGCATTTAGAAGGTAAAGGTATGGTTGATTAAGAGACTCTAAAGAATTGTCAGCCAGTCTAGGAGCTATTTTATTCCTAAAGGTTAGAGCATTTATTCCCAACGTGGGCCGTATGTCCCACCAGTGGTACATGGTAATAATTTTGTGGGGCTTGTTTAGGGATTAAATTAATGGCTTTTTAAGCTTCCGTCTTGTGAATTGCAGTAAAATTTTTAATATGTAAAAATTAAATATTTCAGGGGGTCATCAGAACTTTAGAAATACCAAAGTAGGGCATTGTCTCAAATAGGTTGGGAACCATTATAAAAGTTGGCGATCATAGTCGAGGGTGACCAGAAGGCTCCCTTTTTCCATAGCTACTACACCGACGTGTAGGGGAGGGCGCTACTCCTATCTTTGGATTGCTCCACTTTACTCTTGATACGTACCTTATATTGCTGAGTGTTAAGCAAGGAGGTATCAAGTACCATTTTTAAAGTCTTTGGTATGACGCAACCTGGGACTGAGCCCAGGTCTCCCGGACCATTGGTGAACACTTTACCCACTAGGCCACGAGTAAAAATGATAATAAAAAAAAAAAGTAAAAAGTAA
This sequence comes from Sepioteuthis lessoniana, assembly GCA_963585895.1. Taxonomy (NCBI): domain Eukaryota; kingdom Metazoa; phylum Mollusca; class Cephalopoda; order Myopsida; family Loliginidae; genus Sepioteuthis; species Sepioteuthis lessoniana. The sequence continues at coordinate 42,759 of CAUZXS010004959.1, forward strand.
GTAAAGTTGGCGACCTAAAGAGGGCAACCCGAAGGCTCCCTTTTCATTAGCTACTACAACGAGGTGTAGGGGAGGGCGCAACTCCTATCCCTGGATGTTTTCACTTTCCCCTTCATACATACCTTATAATGCTGAGTCTTAAGCAAGGAGGTATTGAGTCTTTGGTATGACTCGACCAGAGATTGAATACTTGATATCATATAACCGTGAGAAAAAATATTAAGAAACAACTACACACAAAAATGTCCTTATAAGCGTACAATGTACGCGATTCCCTAACCTCTATGCATAAAATAACCCTATGCAGATTGACATGCAGTTAAAATCAATCAATCGATCATATTATGTATACACGGAAGTTCGGAACAAGAATGATAATCGAATCTGTATTTAATTGAATATTTATTGTTTTCAATTTTAGAATGATTTAACTGTAATCAACGGTTATGTCCTAGACGACTGATACTGTCTATTGCCCAAAGGTGACCGAGGATTGTGCCAGGTAGAAGTGCTTAATTAAGTCATTCCCTATACCCTTCTAACATGTCCGTTTGTTGCTTTTTACGATTTGACAAATTCATCCATTTCAACTTTCAAAGAAAGATTAAGAAAATACATAGAAGTACGAGGGGGCGGGCGGATAAGAAGAATAAAGTCAGTAAAGTTTTGAAAAACAGAATAAATAAAGAAATAAATAAAGAAGGAAATTGGAGATGATAAATAAATAAAACTGGGAATCCAAAAAAGAAACAGGAGATAATAAATAAATAAATAAATAAATAAATACATTGGGGAAAACAAACAAACAAACAAACAAAACAAAACAAAACAAAAGAAATTGGAGATAAATGAATAAATAAATTGTAGATGAGAAAAAAGAAATTGGAGATAATAGATATATAAATAAAAAATAAATTGGGAGAAAGAAAGAAAGAAAGAAAGACGGAAAGAAAGAAAGACGGAAAGTGGCGATAATAGATAAATAAATGATTAAATTGGGTGGCGGGGAGAAAGAAAGAAAGAAAGTGGAGATAACATAAATAATTGATTAAATTCGGGGGGGAGAAAGAAAGAAAGAAAGAAAGAAAGAAAGAAAGAAAGAAAGAAAGTGGAGATAACATAAATAATTGATTAAATTCGGGGGGGAGAAAGAAAGAAAGAAAGAAAGAAAGAAAGTGGAGATAACATAAATAATTGATTAAATTCGGGGGGAGAAAGAAAGAAAGAAAGAAAGAAAGAAAGAAAGAAAGAAAGAAAGAAAAAGAAAGAAAGAAAGAAAGTGGAGATAACATAAATAATTGATTAAATTCGGGGGGGAGAAAGAAAGAAAGAAAGAAAAAAAGAAAGAAAGAAAGAAAGAAAGTGGAGATAAGATAAATAATTGATTAAATTCGGGGAAAGAAAGAAAGAAAGAAAGAAAGAAAGAAAGAAAAAGAAAGAAACTGGGGATGAAAAAATTGGAAAGAAAGAAAGAAAGAAAGAAAGAAAGAAAGAAAGAAAGAAGTGGAGATAATAAATAAATAAATGAATTGCGAGAAAAGAAAGAAAGAAAGAAAGAAAGAAAGAAAGAAAGAAAGAAAGTGGACATAATAAAAAGATAAATAAATAAATTGGTGATGACAAAGAAATAAAATTGAGATAATAGATAAATAAATGATTATATTGGGGGAGGGGAGAAAGAAAAAAGAAAGAAAGAAAGAAAGAAAGATAGAAAGACATATTAGGAATAAGAAAGAAAGAAAGAAAGAAAGAAACTGGGTATAAGAAAGAAAGAAAGAAAGAAAGAAAGAAAGCGAAAACAACTGATTGTGTTGTTGGTGTTGTTGTGGTGGTGGTGGTTGGTAATAAATTTGGATGCTAGCTGTGGCGCCGGTAAGTTAATAGTTACGAGTTTAGGGAATGAGATTGTCAAGGTGTTAAGGTCATTATCTCCTTCATTTGTTCGAGTAGGGAGTCTTTGCAAAAGCAGAACTCTAAATCGTGGAGGATGCGGATTTAAAATGGCATACCACAACCAACCAACCCGACTCGTCAACAAACCAATCTGACTGGCAATTCATGTTTCATCATCATCATCATCATCATATCGTGCTGGCAGCACGGATATCCCTGACCCTCTCTCGCCACTCCTCCCTATCGTTCATCGCCCTAGGCAGGTCTTCAGGACAACATCCTGTATCCTCACACAGCTGCTGAATGTACGTTCGTGCTGGTCGTCCTGCTTTTGCGCGGCCGTGTGTGGGGATCCATAAGAGTACATCTCTTATGAGTTCATCTCTGCTTCTCCAGCAATGTCCAGCATGTCTGGTTCGCCTAACTTGAATAGATTTCGTGATAGGGGGCAGGTGGCCGTACAGTTGGTGTCTCGTGGGGTGCCGCTGCCAGGACTTGTTGAGGATTGCACGCAGCATTCTTGTGTAATTGCCATCTAGTTTCTTCTCGAGCCGTTTTGTTAGCGTCCATGTAGTGCATCCATATAGCAGTATCGATGTGACCGCTGCCTCGGTACAGAGATTGTTTCTCTTGCGACTTGACAAGACAGACGCACGCGCATATCAATAAATCTATTATAATAAAACACTACTTGTATCGGCATATTTTTTTGCCTGTTACTAGAAGAAACGAGAGGGGGGCTCTACGTGGTACAATGGTTAGTCAGCTGGGCTAACAAACAATTATTAGTAGGTTAGAAAGCGTGATTAGCGTTACGGTTTTAATCGTACATAAGGGGTCAGAGTTCAAATCCTGGACGAAGTTGCGTTTCATCTACGTACATTAGACAGTGTGTGTGCGTGAGAGAGAGAGAGAGAGATGAGGGATGGAGGAGGAACAGCCGTAGAGACATACATAGTAGATAGCGAAGGCATGCGTTTTATTTGTTCTTAGGAAAATATGAATCCATTTATTGGGCAGGCAGAGGTCTTTGGCCATGGTCTGGCAACCAGTCTAGGAGAAGAAAAAATGGAGCACAAATACACGAGGTTGGTTATTTTTATTAGTATATTAGCAGTTGAAGCTTGCCCTAAGATTTGTAATATCTTATCTAGGCTCTTATCTTTTTACTCTTACTTATCATTTAGTGAATTTAGCTTAGATTTGCACAAGGCCAAAAATATGGGGCACCCAGTGAGAAGCTAAATCACTAATATGTATTAGTCAACCTCATCGCCGTGAGCATGATATGACATCAGGTTAATATTTAATGGAGTTCAGTTGGTTTTAATTCAGGTTTGGTTTAGTTTGATTTTATGGCATATCAACCATTGTAGGTTATTTAATGCCAAATCTATTTTATGACATATATATTAGATATATGGTTTCTAAATACATTTTTTAAATAAGATTTTAAAACGATCCTGAACTCATTCGTCTGCACACAGTTAAATGGTCAAATACTTCAGTTTAGCATAAGTACAGTTTTTTTGTTTACACACAGTTAAATGTAAAAACAGTTCTATTTTAAACAATTCCGTCTAGCGTAAGTGCACAGTTCAAATGTCAAAACAGTTCTTTATCAAGCAATTCAATTTAGCATAAGTGCACAGTTTAGTTTTATTTGACCCATAGACAGGTGCCTTATCAGGTGCTACCACTCCGGGCCAGAGTTGACAAGGGAGCAATGCCAATGAAGGGGTACTCCACATTCCCCAAAGCTCCAGCATTCCTGAAACCTTACGATCAGATTGTTTGGTGTTATATCAAGGACACTCGTCGGGGGAGGGGGCGGTCTTACACCCGCTGTAGAGGTACAGTCCGTGTAATCTACAATCCCAGCCAACTGATCTATTTAATTCAGAGTTAGTTGCATAACCAATGCTAAGTAAGTCTGCTCACCGATTCAACCACAGCTGGAGGGAGGAGGAAGAGGGACTGGCTCATAGTGAAACACAAGCATCTACTGGGGGTGTCCTCGTGGTATAATGGTTAAAGCGATGGACTGCGGAATCGTAGTAAGCGAGTTCGTACTCCAGTCGCGTTATTACGTTCACTTTCGGGCAAATACCCTTAAGGAAAAGTATGAACCCCCTTATCCTCCCATCTATGGGTTAAATAGTATTTCTACTGTTCTTCTAGGAGAATGGCTTTGGCAAAGGTTGATATACCATTAAACAAAGAAACCAACCAACCAGCATCTACCAACCTCTAATATATGAACTCTGATCACCGATTACATTTTTGACGTCGATAATCGTTACGCTAAGAGCGCTTTCTCAGTCGTGTTCTTGTCTTCATATCAGATTTTCATGAATCCAACTCCGAAGAAGCACCTTTTATGGATCACCACCCTCACCACCACTACCAAATGAAACTGTTCATTCGTCAAATTTGCATTCGAGACGACGGTGGGGGGCGAACAAATATTTAGAATCAAAGAGTCACTACTTAACCTTTGATTTGGGATCAGAGTCTAGTGTGTCCCCAACTATATGCTCATCTTTTGGGGAGGTACCAAAAAATGGTGGGGATGAAACTCCGTCTCAGGGAACAGCAACTCCCAACCCCATTACGTAAAAGAAGGATCAGAATCATCCGATTCCTTCATGACATTGGACGCTTCTGCCGGACAATTTTTGTCCTTGCTGACATGTAAGAGGGTGACCCCCACTTTGTTGATCATTGGCTTAATACCTTGGATCAAGGCGTACGATGTTTATACTAATTAAGATTTAAGGTTCGAGATTCTGTGTATTAATATTTTGCCAAATATATAAAACATTGAAGGACAACATGTATGGGTTTTATTTACTGAAGGAAATCGTTAAAATTGCACCAGAAAAACCTTCAAATTATTCAATATAGATAATAAAAAAATAAGATAAAAAAAATAAATAAATAAAAAATAAGAATTTCCTGCTTACGCATGGTATGGGTGAGAGCCGCTGTTTCATATCTGGACTCTATGCACATGCGCACGTGCGCGCACGCACACACACACACATACACACAGACGCATATATATATATATATATATATATATAGCGTGTTTCAAAGACATTGTACAGCGTGTTTCAGAAATATTAATATTATTGGATAATCAAATTCTTGTTCAAATGATCTCAGATATTAACGGCATGTGTGGAAACAACTCCAAGTTCTATGTTTAATGTTAAAACGCCTTTTCTCTTTCAGTGAATTACATTTTTATACCAGAATAGAAACAAATATAATATACAGTTCTTTCTACTCATGCAATTAAAATTTGAAATCATTTGAACGTGAATTGGTCAAGGTTTTAGATGACGAAAAACCCTACACACACACACACACACAAACACACACACACACACACACACACACACACATATATATATATATATATATATATATATATATATTCCTTTCCCTTGACACGCAATGATGATGTTTTGTTCTTTAGTTATAGTCACCTACACATACAGAAATAAAATAATGTAGCAAAAATAGGATACACCGACGACTTTATATCCGGTAGAAAAAACGCTCTGCATTTGCACCTACACATAGACATACACTATATGCCACCCACACATACACACGCAATAATACGCAACTATAACCCACACAAACACAATCACACACTCACATACTTACAATTACACGTAAAGATTCCTACAAAATCCCAACGGTTTTTGACTGTATTTTTTCGATTTTCGATTCATTTCATTTTGTTAACTGTCTGATGATTGTTGTTTAATAAAAAACTCCATGAAACCCAGGGGTTGCAGTCTAAAATCCATGGAATTGAATATATAAATCTAATATATATTTATTTATTATTATTATATAATAACTCTATCCTAGATATTGAGCACTCTCCATATTATATTGCACTTGGTTCGACACAAACCTACAAAGTGATTTAGTAACAAGCAACACTGTTATGATATATATATACATAAGTAAAGTTGGCGACCATAATCGAGGGTAACCCGAAGGCTCCCTTTTCGATAGCTACTACACCAAGGTGTAGGGGAGGGCGCTACTCCTTCCCTGGATTGCTCTACTTTACCCTTGATCCGTACCTTATAATGCTGAGTGTTAAGCAAGGAGGCATCAAGTACCATTTTTTGAGTCTTTGGTATGATTCGACCTGGGATTGAACCCATTGGCGAACACTCTAACCGCTCGGCCAATGTCCGGTATAGAAATGGAAATATATAAATCTAACTTGTTCTACACTATGTCTGACTACTGGCCATCATGTGTCAAATGCGGTTTTAATCATTTGGTAGTAAAAATAGGCTTGAAGCAAAAATGCTTATTTTTACGAGTAAGAATATGTGACATTGATAAAAGACGTTGTACTAGGAAAATTTAGTTTCATCTACGTACATTAGACAGTGAGTAAGTGTGTGTGTGTGTATGTGTGTGTGTGTGTGTTTGTGTGTGTGTGAAAGAGAAAGAGAGAGAGAGAGAGAGAGAGAGATGAGCGATGGAGGGGGAACAGACGTAGAGACATACATAGTTGATAGGGAGGGCATTCGCTTTATTTGTTCTGTTTTAGATCGTCACACGTTTTTCTTCGCCATTAGAAAGGACAAGAATCTTAGAAATCCGTTTGTTGTGAAGATATTGTACAAACAAAACTTTCTTTTAAAAAGCCTGGAAATCGTTTCTTCAATTCAAGATATTATAATATACTGAAGTCTTGTATACAAATTATACGGAAACTGACAATTGAAATAAAAAAGAACAGAAAAACATTAATTTCAATTTCGGCAATTCACAGTTATTTCAAAAGCTATGAATACGATCTAAACATTTGTTTCACATAAATCACGATTTTTATTTACATTATCTATGAACAGGAAGGATGCAGAAGTTTTTTTTTATTCCTTCGTCCGCCTCATTGTTTCTCAAAAGATATTTTCTCGGGGAAATTGACCATGCTATAGAAATAAAACTTTGGCTGTACGTATACTATATATGGCCGAAGCATTTAATGCAGTTCTATCAAGATTGTTAAACATACATCATTGGAAATTTTGATTTGTAAAAGTGTATCATGGTTAAATTGAGATTTTCATTAAAAAAAAGAGTCCCTAATAATATAATTATTTATTACATACACCCTCCTAAACGAACGAATATGGCGCAAGGGCGAGTTTTAGGTGGGTCAAGGCGCAGAGCCGTTGCCAAGACATGTCTGGCAGACACAAAAATGCCTCGGGTTCCGTTGGCATTCCCCCCAAAAAACGGGTGCCTCAAGCGCCAGGCGATAAACATAGCCCCACTGAGGTGGGTTAGGGCCAGGGGGACGCCATTCAGAAGCTTGAGAGAATGAGTCAGTCTCGCCCACAAGATGCGGCTGCTGGGCTTCCCCGGCAGTCGTGTCAAGCAGTCTCAACCGACCAAACACAATCACCATAACATAATATGATCAAAAACCAACTGCATACCCCAGACGGTTGGTCAAAAAAGGATATTTAAGACGAGTCTCTAATCTATATAAATAAAAATATAAATGTTTGTAACTAACCGATAATCTACAGTTTTATACCACTAATTGGTTGAAAATTTTGTGAGAGTATTTTATTCAAATACGGGCCTGTTTTTATATACTTAATATCCAAAAATATCACAATAATTAAAAAGATATTTTTAATAAGTCGTTTTTCCTTGAAAAAAGCCGAACGCAAATAATGAAAGTAAACATTACTTTCGTCTTCCAAGAATTTTATACGAGAATTTTTTTCTGCTTTTATCACTTTTCTTTCTTTTTTGGTTAACTTAAGCAGAGACACTAAACTTTAAATCATATTTTGTTTAAATATCTTTTTATTCTAACGAATTGATTACTAAATATTTTCTTTTCTTTTTTCAACATTCCTTTTTTTTTTGTTTAACTTCAACGAAAGACATCCATTAAAAAGTTTTCTTTCTTAAATCACATTTCGTCGGTTCAGTAGTAACGAATTGTTTACTAAATATTTTATTTTCTTTTTTCAACATTTCTTTTTTTTTTCTTTAACTTCGACGAAAAATATTTCTTAATAAGTTTTCTTTTATTTTATTATTATCGATATGACACTAAACTTTAAACCATATTTCGGTGGTTTCTTTTTTTGTTTAACTTCAATGAAAGACATTCTTTAATAAGTTTTCTTTCGTTTTATTATTATCGATAAGACACTAAACTTTAAACCATATTTTGTTGTTCAGTAGTAACGAATTGTTTACTAAATATTCTATTTTCTTTTTTCAATATTTCTTTTTTTGTTTAACTTCAACGAAAGACATTCCTTAAAAAGTTTTCTTTCGTTAATAAACTTTAAACCATATTTTGTTGGTTCAGTAGTAAGTAAATTTCTTTTTATTCTAAAAACTTATTCTTAATTTTTTTCTTCATTATTGATATCCAATTTATTTTGTTGTTTAATAAATATTTTATGGTGTGCCAAATATTAACCAGTCCAAGCTTTGTAATGGCACATGCCTTTCAGTAAAAAAATTAATGACCAACATCATAGAAGCAACAATTTTGACAGGGCCTTTCAATGGTGAAGATGTCCTCACACCGTGAATTCCTATGATTCCAACAGATATGTCATTTCATTTTAATAGATTGCAATTCCCAATTCGATTGGCATTTGCAATCACGATCAACAAAGCACGGGGACAATCTTTAGAATTGTGTGGCTTATATTTACACACGGATTGCTTCTCACATAGGCAATCATATGTTGCCTGTTCCAGAGGCGGCAATCCAGACAATCTCTTTATCTACACGGAAACTGGAACTACCAAGAATATTGTGTATCCACAAGTATTAGAAAAGTAAACATATTAGAAACATGCATTTTCTTTTTTCCCCATTTAAACAAACGGAGCCACAGCAACGCGTAGCCGGGTACAGCTAGTAATATATAATAAAAATGATAAAAAGAAGGCTATGTTGCTGCAAGACGTAAATTTTCAAAACTCCATTTTAATTATTTCTACTTAATAAAGAATTACTAGTTAGGCATAAAATTATTTGATTAGGGCAGGGTCTCAAAATCAGTGACTCAAAAAGACCCTTACGATCTTGGAAGAGACACGGTGGGCCCAAAAGTTAAAGGTGGGGGTAATTTCAACCATTTATAATCGGGGGTGTACTGGTTAAAGCTATAGACGACGGAATCGTAGTAAGCGAGTTCGAACTCCAGTCGCGCTATCACGTTCACTTTCGGACAAATACCCTGACGAACCCCCAGCTATGAGTTAAATAGTACCAATAGTGCTCTTCTAGATGGATTTGGCATTAAATAACCCAAGAGGGTTGATATACCATTAAACAACAAAACAAACAAACCATTTTATAATGCTAAACAACAATATAGCTGACAGGTTGCTATTTTCCACATCAATATGAATATAAATATGAAAATAAGCTTGATTTGTAAATAAGAATAAAAATAAGCATACAATATCGGCGAACAAATTTTCCATTTCAAATTTTCCTTATTTCCGTTGAGGGTGTCCTCGTTGTGTAATGGTTAACGCGCAGGACTTCAGATTCGTAGTAAGCGAGTTCAAACTCCAGTCACGTTATTACGTTCATTTTCGGACAAATACCCTTGGGAAAGGTATGAACCCCCTTATCCTCCCAGCTATGGGTTAAATAGTACCACTACTGTTCTTCTTGAATTATGGATTTGGCATGAAATAACCCTCGAAAGTTGATATGCCATTAAACAAAGAGACCAAATCTTAATTCCGTTTTTACTTTTGATAAATTCCCTTTTTTACATTTTATTTTATTTCAGAGATAAACTTCAATAAATCGTATCATCATCATCATCATCATGTCGCGCTGCCGGCACGGGTCTCCCTGACCTTCTCTCGTCACCCGTCTCTATCGTTCATCGCTCCGGGGAGGTCTTCCAGGCTATATCCCGTATCGGGACAGAGCTTTTGTACATAGGTTCTAGCTGGTTGTCCTGCCTTTGCTCGTCCATGTGAAGGGGCCCACAAGAGTACATCGCTTATGAGTTTGTCCTTACTTCTCCAGCAGTGTCCTGGATGTCTGGTTCGTCTAACTTCGTCTAGTTTTCGAGATGGGTAGTAGGTGGCCGAACAGCTGCTGTTTTGTAAGGCGTTGCCTCCTGTCGATACTACTATATGGATGCACTACATGGACACTAACTAAACGTATGGAGAAAAAGCTTGACGGCAATTACACAAGAATGCTGCGAACAATATTGAACAAATTGTAATATCATCATCATGTCGTGCTGGTAACACGGATATCCCTGACCCTCTCTCGCCACTTTTCCCTATCGTTCATCGCCTCAGGCAGGTCTTCTGGACAACATCCCGTATCCTCACATAGTTGCTAAATGAACATACATTCAGCAAATTGTAATATAAAGATTATTAAACCAGAGAAAACAAAGTTTTATCACATTTAAAGAAATAGCAGATATAATTTCTGTTTATTTAAGAATATACTCCCAAAAATTTTCAATGATAATTCATTTTTGTGTATTGTCTGTCATCTTAAACACACCCTACACGTCTATATGAGATGTCAAATCTATTCCTTCTTATGTGATGAAACAAAACAAATTTCTTCATGTTCTCTTATAAGAGTTAATTTTCTAAAATCTCTGACACCCTTCTACTAGAATAATTATTTGAAGGAATTTATTTTGATGTATATAAAATTGAATTATTTCTACTTTTCAGCTTTCGATCTTCAAGGGGGGCGACTGAAATATTAAGTACATTGTACTCTTCTCTGGGGAGAAACATGGTCAGGAGCGAAAGAGGAATTACCAAATTTTTGGAAAATATTGGTCACGAAATTTCTTCCACTGTGTGCCATAGAAAAGAAATTTACAAGCTGCATGTATGAGACCTCTGGATATAGTGTCTGTTTCTTCTTCTCGGCTGTGTTTACGAAAAAAAAAAAAGATGTCAAGACTCCGTCCTAAGAGCAGTACCTTCTACTGATAGGTTCCCGACACTGGTTGCTGCTGCTGAACAATTTAATTATAGATATAGCTTGGTTTGTTTTTGTTTCTTTGTTTTAATGGCATATCAACCTTTGTGGGTTATTTAGTACCAAAGCCATTCTTCTAGAAGACCAGTAGTGGTACTATTTAACTCATAGCTGGGGATATAAGTCCGAAAGTAAAATTAATTGCGCAACTGGAGCTCGAACTCGCAAACAACAAAGTCGCAGTCCAGCACGTTAACCACTACACCACAGGACTCCCTCACCATCATAGCAAACTATACTACTAATATATACATGATTTATTCTCATCCATATTTCTGTATGGTAGTGGAAGAATATTATTCGGAGACGTTTCGATGAAGAAATACCACCGGCTTATGAATATCTATATGTGAACCCACACACACGTGCTATGCAAATATTGCCATACAGCACATATATAGAAAATACATAAGCGGCAATCAATAGCTGTCGTACTTGTATGCCCAGAGTCCAATCGCCAAGTGGTCGCCACGCCATACGCATCACCTACGCTCCAGTTCGACCTCAACGAATACTGCCTACTTCCGTCAACCCAACTGTTCCCATGTCCCTTATTTTACTGGATTTTATTTTCTTTGAAATAATAACAACTTGACTCCAGAAACTTTTACAAAGCATCTTTCCAATTTAGAAATAGAATACCAAGTAATTTATACATCTATTTAAGTATACAAGAAAAAATAATGATGTCACTGTATAGGCGAGATCTCGTGTATAGGTCGACCTTTAATTTATGATTACAAAATCATAAATTTATTGATTTAATCTCTAAAGCCAATGTTTACATCTAGCTCTTCATAATTATGTTTGATTGGTTGGTTGGTTGGGTTTATGGCATATCAACCTTTGTAAGTTAATTTACGCCAAATCCATTTTAAAACAAATAATCTGTTCTATTTTAAACAATTCAGTTTAGCATGAGTACACAGTTTAATAGTCAAAACCATTTCTATTTCAAGCTATTCAGTTTGGTCAAACAGTTCTAATTGAAACAATTCAATTCAGCATAAGTATGCAGTTTAGTTCTATTTAACCCATAGAGAGGGCTCTATCAGGTGCTACCTTTCCGGGCCAGAGTGGACCTGGGAGCAATGGCAATAAAGAGGTACTCTGCATTCCCCAAATCTCCAGCATCACTGGAACCTCACCATCAGATTGTTTAGTGTCGTATACAGGATACTCGTCGGGGGGGGGTCTTGTTGGTGTATTCTACAGCTCCAGCCGACTGGGCAAATTTATGTTTGAATTTGAACTTTAGTCGGCGGGCTCTAGGATATGCTGACTGCATCCCGTACAGGAGATAAGAGCCCCTCAAAAAAGGCATTCCGGGTTATGACCCTAAAGTATATATGATGGTGAGGCTACAATTTTGGAGAATGTGGAGTATCCCTACATTGCCATTACTCCCAGGTTTACTCTGTCCCTGTTAGGATCCTATCTAGGCATCAAATAGATCTACTTATAGATTAGTTGTATTCTATAGGACTGTGTACAAAAAGAGGCCCTTAAGAAACAACCTCGTAAAAATGTAAATAAGACGGTACAATGAACACGATACCCTAACCCCTTGGCATGAAATAACCCTTGACGAGTTGACATGTCGTTATATTTAATTAATCAATCAATTCACGAAATTAGTGTTTAACACCAATTTTCTGCCGAAAAAAAATGAACTATTTGTCTAGCTAAAATGATCATACCAGTTTAACAAAAAATTTGCTCGGTCTATATCGAACTATTTGGTCATATATGGAGGACAAACAAATTTCTCTCTCTCTCTCTCTCTCTCTCTCTCTCTCTCTCTCTCCATCTCTCTCTCTATATATATATAGATATAACTTCGTTAATATACTTTGTTCCACGCAAACCCGAGTTGAGTTATTCTTCCGGACCCTTTACTAGTCCACAACAATATATATAAATAAATAATAATTAATGAATCTTATATATATATATATATATATATATATATATATATATATATATATATATATATACCTAAAATACCAACATATTAGCTGAACAGTTTTTTCTTTTGTTTAGACGTTGCAGTGGGGATCGATTATTTTCAAACTACGAATACTTTTGGTCTTATCATTTTCATTGAATTTTCCCGCAGATATCAGTTATGTGATATTTTTTATTTGCAAATTGTATCATCTTCTGTTTTTTCTTTCACGCCGCCAGAATTATAGAAATAGGTATAAAATGTGTGTGTGTGTGTGTGTGTGTGTGTGTGTGTGTGTGTGTGTGTGTGTGTGTGTGTGAGATAAAGTAGTTTGCTATTTTTATAGAGAGTGCTTATGCCGGTAACAGAGAATATGTATCTGTTAGGATAACTCAGACACATTCTCAACGGCGCTAGGTGACAACCGGTTCTCTGCCTATGACGTAGTTTTGCTATATATATATATATATATATATATATATATATTATAATATATATATATATTATTAAACATAGATTAAATAACTTAGACATATCCGTATTATATATAAGACGTAACATTTAAACATAATTTCAATGTTTATTTCTATTTCATCAATTCAAATCTTCAAAAAGTCCAATGTTATGTTATCACGACATTTCTTCGGTTCGAGTGGCGATGAACATACATCATGATGCCACAACAAAGTCATCAAAAGAGCTCATATCATGGACATGGGTAATCGGAGAATATCACATAAAAATGTGTTCATGCACACACACACACATATATATATATATATATATATATATGCATATGTATATATATATATATATATATATATGCATATGTATATATATATATATATATATATGCATATGTATATATATATATATATATATATGCATATGTATATATATATATATATATGCATATGTATATGAATGTATATATATATATATGCATATGTATATGTATATATATATATATATAAATATGTTTATATATATATATGTATATATATATATATGTATATATATGTATATATGTATATATATGTATATATATATATGTATATAGATATATATATGTATATATATATACATATATATATATATATACATATATATATGTATATATATATGTATATATCTATATGTATATATATATATGTGTGTGTATATGTATATATATGTATATATATGTGTATATATATATATATATATGTGAATATATATATATGTATATATATATGTATATGTATATATATGTATATATATATATATATGTATATATATACGTATACATATATGTATATATATGTGTATGTATATATATATTTATATATATATGTATATATATGTATATATATATGTGTGTATATATATGTATATATATATGTATATGTATGTATGTGCATATATATGTATATATATATATATGTATGTATATATATATATATGCATGTATATATATATATATATATATATATATATATATATATATATATATATCCCTGCTCATTAAAGAAATACAGTTGCTCTTGAAGTCTATATCAATCTGACATACTGTTTTTTCATACACTGCCAGTCAAAAGTATTTGAAAATACTTAAAATTTGGTATTTTTCTTCTTAAAAATGTTATCTTTAATAAAACAAGTTAAACACCACAATGTGTTTTTTTTTATTATACAAAATACAAGTCTTCCTCAGTAACTTTGATCCTAGTATAACCAGATATTTTTTGAAAATTCATTTTCAGGTTTTTTGTTTAGTAAGTAAAATAAAGTTGGCGACCTTTAGTCGATGGTGACCAGAAGGCTCCCTTTTCAATAGCTACTACACCGAGGTGGAAAGGAGGTCGCTACTCCTTTCCCTGGATTGCTCCACTTTACCCTTGATATGTACCTTCTATCGCTGAGTGTTAAGCAAAGAGGTATCAAGTACCATTTTTAAAGTCTTTGCTATGACGCGACCTGGGATTGAACCCAGGTCTTCCGGACCATTGGCGAACACTCTACCCACTAGTACTCAGTATGAATGAAATGTTTTCCAAAAGTTACATTATATTCCCGTTTGAATTCACATTAGACTATATTGTTTTTAATTACTGCTTACTTCGCCAATGGTTCGGGAGACCGGGGTTCAATCCCAGGTCGAGTCATACTAAAGAGTCAAAAATAGTACTTGATGCCGACTTGCTTAACACTCAGCGTTATAAGGTACGGATCAAGAGTTAAGTGGAGCGATCCAGGGAAAGGAATAGCACTCCTCCCTATACCTTGGTGTAGCAGTTATGGAAAAGGAAGCTTTTGGGTTACCCTCGATTACTTTACTTAGATACTACCCGTTTTACTTTTACGTATGCAGTGGAGAATTTCATCAGTCACCAGCTTCCATGACAGAAGGCTGACTGCTGTAGACACCACTGCTCAACTGACTGAATGTCTTGAATAAATGTGTCAACATCCACAGTAAAGAGAAGACTCTGTGAAGCTGGCCTATATGGCAGAATCGCTATCAAGAAGCCACTGTTGTGGAAGCAAAATAATGTCAAAAGACTCCAGTCGGCCAAGACGCACAAAGACTGGACAATAGAGGAGTGGAATAAAGTCCTTTGGACTGATGAATCAAAGTTTGAAATCTTTGGGTCAAATAGGAGGGTCTATGTGCGGCAAAGAGTTGGGGAAAGAGGTGCAACCTCTGGTATCACACGAACCGTAAAGCATGGAGGATGCTCTGTTATGGGGAGTGGGGTGCTTTGGCCAATTGAAAAGTCGGGGATTTGCACCAGGTGAAGAGCAAATGGAATCAGGCCGGTTATCACAGCATACTGCAGCATCACTCGATTCCAGCTGGAATACGGCCGGTGAATCAAGGATTTGTACTCATGCAATATAATAAACCAAATTATACCAGTGAACTCTACTAGAGGTACATTATAAGCAAAGAGGAACAGCACGTCCTTCAATTGATGTCTTGGCCGGCGCAATCAACAGACTTAAATCTCTTTGAAATGATATAGGATTAACTTGACCGAAGAACCAAAACTAAACCCCCACCCAAATGCGGCTCACCTCCGACAAACCTTGTAGGAAAGCTGTGTAGAAGTATCTTCAATCAACCAGGAAAGAATGTCGAGGATCTGTGAAGCAGTGATCATATTTACCAACCCCTCCGCTCGGGCAGGATATGACACAAGGTCAATTTTTAAGAAGAGCTGAACAGTTTTGAATTCAGAGTCTTCCTTCTCCTAGACTAGTTGCCTCACCAAGGCTGAAGAAATCAGTCTGCCCTACTATCTACCCATAGCTGGAGGGAGAATATTTGGATTCATACCTTTCCCAAGGGTATTAGTGCTATGTGAAATGCAATCAGTCAGGTCCAGGATTTGAACTCGTGTCGCCGTATCCATATCCTGCGACGATAACCATTACACAACGGGCACCTCCTGTGAAGCAGTGATAAAAGCCAAAGGCTGGGGGTCATCTTAATGAATTAAATTCTTTTTTTGTTTTTGTTTTTTAAATTGTATTTAATATAATAAATAAAAACCATTGTGGTGATTAACTTGTATCATTAAAAATAACGCTATTCGGATTGGAGATTAAATTTTTTGACGATAACCAAATATTTTGACTGGTTGTGTATATATATTCTTCACTTCTGTTTTCTTGTTTTTCAGCGATACTTTCGATCTATTTTCTGTTCTTCATTGTGAAAACAGCCCAGTCGGTTATGGCTGAAGAATACGCCGGCTGCTTCTCTGCAGAGGGTAACCCCCCCACACACACACACACGCAACGAGTGTCCTAGATATGACATTAAACAATCTGGTGAGGCTCCACTAATGCTGGAGCTTTGGAGAATGTGAAGTACTCCTTTATTGCCATTGCTCCTTGGTCCACTCTGACCCAGAGTGGCAGCGTCTGATAGGGTCCTCTCTATGGGTTAAATAGAACAGTTTGACATTTAAGCTGAGTACAAAACGATGATTTATACTAAATTGAATTGTTTGAAATAGAACAGTTTGATCATTTAACTGTATGTAAGTAAATGGCAGATGTTTAATGGAATTGAATCGTGATACACAGCTATACTTGGACATGCTATATTGAATTGATAGAAATAGAACTGTTTGATCATTTAACTCAGTGTATGTTCAAAATGTGTTTACAAATCATATATTTGATATATAACTATAAACCAGATTTGGCATTAAATAACTTTCAATGGTTGATATGCCGTAAAACCAAACCAAACCAAACCAAACCAATCACTAACAAAAGAAGAGTGTGATCTCTTCATCTTCAGATAAAATTTGCCATAATAGACTTTTGCGCTTGACTTTTTGATAAGATATTTTTACGCTCCACAAGCACCAACTATGTTGCAGTAGTAAAAGATTTCATTGGCAAGAGATATCATTATAATCATCAAGGCAGCTGACAGCATGGATTCCTTTGACTCCCTCTCGCCTTCCTTCCCAATTATCAATCATACTCATTTAGACGGCGTCCAGCGTTAATGAATGTAAGTCATTACTGCTGGGCCAACAGTGGTGTGTCCTTGCATTGGAGTCCATGAGAGAACGTTACCCATGGGTTAGGGTTAGGGTTATGAGTTAATCCTTACTTTCCCATCAGTGTCCAGCTTATCTTTCTTGCATGATTTGCGAGATGGGAGGTAAGTGGCCATACAGCTACTGTTTTGTGAGGTGCTTCATGAAGAATGTGTTCAAAACAACAGTCGGCACCCTTCAGTAGTTCATATTTAGCTTTTTTCCCTAATGCTTCGTTAAGGTGGTGCAACCATGCAATAGTACAGACGAAATTACAGCTTAGAAGAATTCCCGTTTTTACTAACTGAGTTTGAAAGATTGCAACAGGAGAAATGTTTCAAACGCCCAAACTTTCTTCGTAAGATGCCCCCTCACAAAAGATGGCAACAAAATATTACATTTGACGAATCCGTGCTTATGTAGAAACGAAGTATAAAAAAAGCAAAATTAACCGAGCCCTGACTGTCAGACTCAAGAACCTGGATGATGACTTTGTAAGGTACTCTTACCATGTTTGAGTTCACTAAACAGATATATAATTTACTGGTCAGCTAAAGCCATTTCAGCTCGAAATGGGAAACATTATTCAAAATCTGTTGTTTCATCAACATGTTTATGTTTCAGGCCGAGATATGTTTTTTACAATTAAATCTCCTTACATTTCACTGTACTGAACAATTTGGAATGTTTTCTGAACCTCCCTCATTATATTTCCTTTATAGACAACTTTATGCACCTGGTTGTTGTGTTTCTTTCGAAAAAAATTCCCAGTCAGTGAGGATATGGTTTAAATTATCTACTTTGCCCACTTCGCATGAATCGAAAGGATTCCGATTACAAAGACGTTTGCAGGTGTAACAAGTAGACCATACACTTGTTACACAAAAACATACACACTTATATATATATATATATATATATACATATATAGGTTTGGTTTTATGACATATCAACCAATGTCAGTCAGTTAATGCCAAATCGTTTTTATACATAGATCATATATATGATTTCTAAATACATTTTGAAAATAACATTTTTTTGGCACATAGCTAAATGGTTTCACTCACTTTCAAACAATTCAGTTTAGTATAAGTACAGTCTTTTGTTTACTCACAGAAAAATGTAAAAACAGTTCTATTTCAAACAATTCAGTTTAGTATAAGTACAGTCTTTTGCTTACTCACAGATAAATGTAAAAACAGTTCTATTTCAAACAGTTCAGTTTAGTATAAGTACAGTCTTTTGTTTAAACACAATAAGTCATTGGTTTAAATACAGTTTTTGCTTACGCACAGTTAAATGTAAAAACAGTTCTAATTCAACCAATTTTGTTTAGCATAAGTACAGTTTAAATGTCAACAGTTCTATTTCAAACAATTCCGTTTAGCGTGTTAACAAAGTTAGATAATTCCAAGCATTCCTATGTATCACTAACAATCCAATTAAACATCAGTTTTTAGTTTACACACATCTAAATGTAGAAACAGTTCTATTTCAAACAATCCCGTTTAGCACAAGTACACAGTTTAGTTCTATTTGATCCATAGATAAGGCCCTATCAGGTGCTACCACTACGGGCCAGAGTGGAACTGGGGGCGATGGCGATGAAAGGATACTCAGCATTCCCCAAAGCTCCAGCATTACTGGAACTTTACCCTCAGATTGTTTAGTGTCATATCCAGTACTCTCGTTGTGGGAGTCTTACCCCTCTGCAGAGATGCAGTCGTTGTATTCTACACCACCAGCCGAATAAGCCATATATAAATATATATGCACACACTCACACACACACACACACGCACACACGCACGCGCGCGAGGGGTTCATAAAAGTTCTCAGTCCGACCAAATAAGAGAAAGTCATTGACCCATGTAATGGACTTGAGAATACATTTATTCGAAACATATATCCCATCATTTCTAGAGTTTAAAAAAAAGAATTATCCTGTGACTTGGTTTGGTTGTGGAAGCCAGACTTGTGTAGCATGTCTTGGGCAAGAATAGCCAGGCAAAACCCATTCCTCTCATGATCTTTAAACTGTTTTGAAGTCAGTTTTCCTTCTCCTAAACTGGTTACCATACCACAGTTAAATGTAAAGAGCCCCTTTCAGGGGTTGAACACTGTTCACCCTGTCCACGTTCTACGACAATAACCGTTACGCTAAGCATCCCCCCAAATATCATTGTCCTTTTCGTTGAGCAAGGAATTTTCAGCACCTTCTCACATGTGTGTGTATATGGAGGAGGAGCAAAACCACTGTCTCAAAATAAAAAAGCAACTATTGTACTAACTATATATGTATATAAAATAAAGTTGGCGACTATAGTCGAGGGTCACCCGAAGGCTCCCTTTTCAATAGCTACCACACTGAGGTGTAGGGAAGGGTGCAACTCCTTATATATATATATATATATATATGTGTGTGAGTGTGTGTGTGTGTGTGTGTGTGTGTGTGTGTGTATAATTTTCATGAAAAAAAGAAAGGCACTGATTGGAAAAAGGTGTTAAAAACGAAGAGTAATCATGGGGAGTCATATGCTTATAAGATATATATATATATATATATATATATATATATATTGTCATTCACAGTCCTCAATTCATTAGAATAGCTCTGCATTTCGCGGGTTTCGCAGCCGTTAATTCCTTTGCCAGAATGCTTAACCTCCGGGAGGAGAGCGAATATATATATATATATAAATATATATATATATTGTCATCCGCAGACAGACTGTTTCGTTATATCACAAATCTTGAGTGTGGCTAGACAACCATGACTCGTCAAGCTGGGATCGAAACACACATAACTTTATGTGAGACTTAGTATCAGACCGCTCAGCCATTTCGGTGACCTACATCAGTTCGGGAATTATAACGCATTTGTATTAGATTTCGTTTGTTTACATTTTGCGCTATTGGAACCGGAATGCTCCATTCGTTTGGAGATTTTTGCATTATATATATATAGATTACATTATATATATAGATTACTCAATCACTTTTTTCTTTTTACGTTTCTATGTCTGTCTGTCTGTCCGTTTCGCCTCTCTCTCTCTCTCTCTCTCTCTCTCTCTCTCTCTACATATATATATATATATAATCCGTAATATAAATATTTTTTTGTAATAAGGTTATGAATAGTGGTCTTACTCTTTCTCTCTCTCTCACACACACACACACACACACACACATATATATATATATATATTGTCGGTTTCTTGCTTGAGTCTTATGGCATATCAACCTTTGTAGGTTATTTAAGACCAAATCCATTTTCGTACAAATGTTCAGTTCTATTTCAAACAATTCAGTTTAGCATAAATACACAGTTTAATTGTCAAAAATATTTCTATTTCAAGCTATTCATTTTATCAAAACAAACAGTTCTAATTCAAACACTTCAGTTTAGTATAAGTATAGTTTTTGTCCACACAGTTAAATGTCGAAACAATTTTATTTCAAGGAATTCAGTGAAGCATAAGTATGCAGTTTAGTTCTATTTAACCCATAGATAGGACCCTGTCAGGTGCTACAACTCCGGGCATGACTGGACCTGGGAGCGATGGCAATGAAGGGGTACTCCTCTTTCCCCAAAGCTCCAGCATAACTGGAACCTCACCATCAGATTGTTTTGAGTCATACATCAGGACACTCATTCGTGGTATTTGTATTCTACAGCCCCAGCCGTCTGGGCAATATATATATATATATATATATATATATATATTTGAACAAAGTGCATTATAAAGATTAATAGGTAATTAAATAGACAATTATCATCGCTAAA
Source organism: Sepioteuthis lessoniana (assembly GCA_963585895.1). Classification (NCBI taxonomy): domain Eukaryota; kingdom Metazoa; phylum Mollusca; class Cephalopoda; order Myopsida; family Loliginidae; genus Sepioteuthis; species Sepioteuthis lessoniana. Next base: position 64,001 of record CAUZXS010004959.1, read on the forward strand.
AGTGTCTTTATTATTTCTTTTAAGTAATGCTGTCAACAAGTTAGAATTTTTCTCACGCACAAACTGTTCGCACTATTCGTCTTAATCGATCACTTTCAACTGCAATTCACACGCATCAAATTACCATTTCTGTTTTTCACGTCTGCTTCTACCATCAACAATTACCAATTCGATAGATTCCTTTTTTTGCTTTTTCCCCACTTCTTGGGGTTTTTTTTTATTTCATTTTTCTTCTTCTTCTTATATTCCTGCTCATTCGTCTTTGTTCTTGGCTTCCATTTTTTTTTACCTCTTTCTTTTGCTCTTCTTTTTCTTAACTGTCACCTCCTCCTTTTCCTACCTCCTCCTCCTTCTCTTTATCCTCTTGATTTTCCTAACTCTTCCTTCCTCCCTTCTCTCTCTCTCTCTCTCTCTCTCTCTCTCTCTCTCTCTTTTCTTCTCCAATTACATAACGACCTCTTTAGCTGCATCTATTTACTTAAAGTATGCAGACAAATCGTCCGATGCCATCAAAACTTTTTGGATATGGAGAGGCCAAGAGGGTAGGTCGGCCGGGTGTGGAATGTGGGTTTTTTTTGGAGATAATTTTTTGAACGAAACAGAACTATTTGCAGAACTATTTTCTGCCCGAGTGCGTCGCGGAATTGGAAAAAGAAAATAAAACAAAAGCTAAGAAATGAATTTAAGGAGAAACGTTCAAAGCACAGAGAAATTTTAAACAAAAAGTCACACGTGTCATCATTAAGTAAGGAAATCAATTCGCAGGGAAAAAAGGTTGAAGGGGCGAGGAGTAAGCACTGTAGAAGGAAAAAACTGAAGAACTAAAAAAAAAAAAGCCAAAAGTTTTAATAAAGAAGAAAGAAAAATAAATAAATAAATAACAACAGACAGAAGAGAAATGTAAAATAATGAACATTAGTAAAAAAAAAAAAAAAAAAAAAAAAATATGAAAGGAAGAACGGAAGGGTTTAAAAGTAATTAAAAAGGAGATGTAAGTGGTAGCGGAAATGGAATTAAACGGCTTTTGATTGGTCGCTTAGACGATGCCAAAATGGCCGCTATTGGCTGCCAATTAAATGGTCAGAATTTTTGTAGACTCTAAAAAATAGATTATTTCACTGACATTTTACCTCACACACATTTTCCTTGTATCAAATGTCTAAATGACAGGCATTATTATTTTACGTGCCTTTTTTTTTGTATGCTCAACGGGGATTCACGTAAAGAAATGTTTACCCGTTCGTATTTGTAAACATATACATTAACAGAAAACATATTTATATAAGTGTGGAAGACGGGGGCGTGCTTCAGTGAGCACACTGGTAGCGCGTTTATCTCTGGTGTCAGCAGTTAGTTTTGGTACTAAGGCTAAGTCAAGGTTACAAAATAGTAGATATTGCTTACTGCAATGATTGAGTGACTTTGTACTCCACCGAAGAAGAAGCCAATAATCTCTCTCATTGTTCATCTTTGTTAAAAAAAATAACAAAAAAAAAAAAAAAGAAATCTTTGTCTTGTTACTTTTTCCTAATTTACCGGTCTATTTTCCCGCTATTTGGTTCATTTCATTATCTTATCTCTTTAGCTGTTTTTCTTTTCTCTTCTATCTATCTATCTATCTATCTATCTCAGTCTTCTCACATTTATCTCCCTGTCAACCTATCTATTTCAATCGATATTTTGCTACCTTGCCTCTGGTGTGGGTAGTATGCGAGACTTACTTTAACCTGTGGCACGAGCAAACATGTATTGGCAAGAACAGTCCCCGTGACCAATTCACAAAGTTATGAGCTGATCCCCAGAACAAGACTCGCTTTTCTCTTTGGTCACGTCCCACTTGAAGAGAACGCAGCCACGATGCAGACACAACACTATAGTATGACTCCAGTCCCAAATCTATCTATCTATCTATCTATCTATCTCAGTCTTCCCACATTTATCTCCCTGTCAACCTATCTATTTCAATCGATATTTTGCTACCTTGCCACTGGTGTGGGTAGTATGCGAGACTTACTTTAACCTGTGGCACGAGCAAACATTTATTGGCAGGAACAGTCCCCGTGACCAATTCACGAAGTTATGAGCTGATCCCCAGAACAAGACTCGCTTTTCTCTTTGGTCACGTCCCACTTGAAGAGAACGCAGCCACGATATAGACACAACACTATAGTATGACTCCAGTCCCAAATCTATCTATCTATCTATCTATCTATCTATCTCAGTCTTCCCACATTTATCTCCCTGTCAACCTATCTATTTCAATCGATATTTTGCTACCTTGCCACTGGTGTGGGTAGTATGCGAGACTTACTTTAACCTGTGGCACGAGCAAACATTTATTGGCAGGAACAGTCCCCGTGACCAATTCACGAAGTTATGAGCTGATCCCCAGAACAAGACTCGCTTTTCTCTTTGGTCACGTCCCACTTGAAGAGAACGCAGCCACGATATAGACACAACACTATAGTATGACCCCAGTCCCAAATCTATCTATCTATCTTAGATTATTCCTTTCTATCTACTTATCTACCTTTCCGTCTGTCTCAATCTCTCTCTATACATATGTACACACCCACACTCACGCACACATACGTCGGGCGCACGACTCAGCGGTTAGACGCTAGGATAAATCAACACATCCGTTCTTACATATGCAATAATACCCTAACCCAATCCATAGTACCGGGTAATCAAAGTACACCGTCCGCCATTACCCACTACCTATAAGCCAATCATAGTTACCCATGCGCTTATAATCAATCTATGTTCTCAAGTCTAGCAACAACGAAATCCACCTGCCAATCTTGAAAGGTCTGTTAATCAGCGAATTCACACCTGAACTCTGAAAACAAAAAAATATTTTATAGACCTATCCTATTTTGCAATCCACCGGCAGCAAGGGAAATTAATTCAACTCGTACCAATTCTCTTGAGGTACAGTAAAAATTCTCCGTTGTTTCTCTTCTCTTTGCATTGCTGTTATCTACAACTTCTATCTTGAACTCTTCAAGTACCGATTCTTCAGAATAAAAATTCTACAGTATAAAATTCTCTGAGACGTGGACGAAACAAAGGAACCCCATTTTTTAGAATTGTTTTCAGATATTTTAAATCGATTTTAAAATATTGGATACATTTTAAATATAAACACGTTTTTAAAAGCTTTTTCCCGATTCTGTACGTACCACAAAATATTTACATACATACATACGAGGTGCATACGATAAGTTTCCAGACTTTTTTCGTATGGGCACTTTTATTGATAGTACACACATAAAACTCAAGTCCCCGTCGAAGTAATCTCCTCAGGCTGCAATACACTAGTTGTACTGTTCCAACAACTTCAGGAAGGCCCCATAGAAGTCCTCTTGTATGAGCGTGTCAATGACCTTCGTTACAGCCTCTTTCATCTCCTCAATTGTCTCATAACGACAGCCTCTGAGCTTAGGGAATAAGCAAAAGTCACAGGGAGCAAGGTCTGGAGGATAGGGAGGGTGAGGAACTGTCTTGATGCCTATCTTGATCAAATAGTCTGTGACAAGGATGGAGTTGTGTACTGGTGTATTGTCCTCGTGGAAATGCCACTGGGCCGATTTGAAGAGTGCTGGCCTCTTCCCAAGGAATCTCTTGCTGAACTCCCTTAAAACCTCAACATAGTCACCCTAACCCTAACCGTTTGGCCAATCAACTCTGCTGTATTGACTTCCTTACTCCTCCCACACCTCTCATCATCCCTCACAGACTCTCTGCCTTCCTTGAATCTCTTATGCCACTCAAAAACTGATGCTCGATTCATGCAAGATGGTCAAATAGCAGTCTGAAGCATTTCATACGTTTCTGTGGCAGCATTTTTTCCAAGTTTAAAACAGAATTTTATTGCATATCGTTCTTCTAAAGTATCAGATTGCATTTTTTAAATTCACCAGTTGTGATTAGCAGACTTTCCTGTAGTAGCTGTTTATTTGGAACTGGAATTATAGAAATTAGTCAGTCATCTTATAAGATGTATAGTAATAACATAGTGAATTTTCAAGAGTCTACGACAATTTTAAATACCCATACGAAAAAAGTCTGGAAACTTATTGTATGCACCTCGTACACACACACACACACACACACACACATATATATATATATATATATATATATATATATATATATATATATATATATATTAGTTTTTATATATATTTACTTGGTAGCACGGATGCTTATCTGTGATCACTGCCTGTTGATTGTCGTAATAAGACGCCATGAAACCCGTGGTCGCTTATAAGTATCCATGCTATCAAATATATTTAGATAAAATAGTAATATATATATATATTATTATTATATAATAGCTCTATCATAGATATTGACCACTCTCCAAATTATACCGTATTTGGTCTGCCACAAACCCACCAAATCTGTTAGTGACTAACATATACTACTGTAAGTAAAAAGTAAAGTTGGCAACGTTAGTCGAGGGCGACTCGAAGGCTCCTACTACTACCTGCTAGGTCAATGAGCCGGTTGCTATACCACTGTAATATATATATATATATATATATATATATATATATATATATATATATAGTGGTGAAAGTAATGACTGTCCACCCTACAAATTCCGATATAAATTTTCTAATATAGATTCAAAATTCATGAAATAGTAATCAAAGGAAGGTAATGAAACTAGAAGTTGAGGTTGATGTTTTTATTCATGAAATAGTAATCAAAGGAAGGTAATGAAACTAGAAGTTGAGGTTGATGTTTTTATTCATGAAATAGTAATCAAAGGAAGGTAATGAAACTAGAAGTTGAGGTTGATGTTTTTATTCATGAAATAGTAATCAAAGGAAGGTAATGAAACTAGAAGTTGAGGTTGATGTTTTTATTCATGAAATAGTAATCAAAGGAAGGTAATGAAACTAGAAGTTGAGGTTGATGTTTTTATTTTTATTTACATTCGTAAAAGTAATTACAAAATTAAAGGATCTTATAGTAACAGAAAGTGGAAATAAAGATAGCACACATTGCCAAAATTGCATTTTACAAAGCAAAGATAAATTCTAAAACAACCAAATAAGGTGATAAATATTTATATGCACTTTCTTTATCTTGTAGCACATCTACTCACTGCTTATTCATTGAATTAATCAGATTTAAGAGTGTATCATTGGATATTGCTTCCCAAAATTCCTTAACGGTGCATCAAAGCTTTTCTTTATCTTCAAACCGTTTCTCATCAGCGTAAACCTGTCTTGCTAATATACCCCAGAGGTTTTTGATGGGATTCAGGTCAGCTGACTTTGTAGGCCAACCCAAAGTAACAATACTGTGGTCTTCTTGCCATTTGGTCATCAACTTCGCTATGTGAATCGCAGTTACCTTGCTGGAATATTGCATCATTCTGATTGTTGGGTGAGTAAAATGGTAATTCCTGTCTATGGAGTGTGTGCGGGAGAGGCTCTCAGTGATTAGATATACTAATGACGTAATGAGCCCAGAAGTCTTAGCGCAAAAATCCAAAATCCAGTCAGACAGATTCCACCAGACGTTCCGTGTGGTGGGGATGTTAAAAGCTCTCAGAAAGATAACCCTAAGATTGCATATATCTTCTTCAGCGCGCCGGTAAGTCCTTTAAACTCAACTTTATACACAGGACGACTGTATATTGTTATTAATTGTTTACCGTGTTGATTAATGAATTGATAGAATTAAACGAAGTATCAATGTATTCATTTATTGCTGTTTGGCTTAGAATAAATGCTATACTTACACAATATGGTAATTATGGGCCTAGAATGGAAGCAGACTTCAGTATATTTCTGTGCATTCTGCTTTCCCTCCATTTTAACCAAACTTGCCTTACCTTTTATAGAAAATGCTCCCATATCATCAAAGATCCTCCTCCAAACGAACGCTTGCTGAAAATTTGTACCACTTTTCTCAAGTCATGCTAATAGAACGGAAATCCATCGGGTCTATCTAAATTAACTTTTTTTCATCTGAAAAGATGACTTTTGACCAATTCTCAGCATTCTATTGTGCCTTCTCCCACACCCACTCCACTCGTCTATTCTTGTGCATCTTCGTTTGTGCTGGTTGGTGTTGTTATTCTCTTCTTATATACGAAGTCTTTTGAGGAATTTAAAATTTGTTGAACTCTCCTGGGTGTTACGTATAAATCTATGGATATTTGAAGGTTTCTAGAGCTTATTCCTTTCTTTGAAGCTTCTCGTAGCACTCTTCAGCGGGCGGTTGGGCTCATCTTCTGTGGACGTCCAGTTGATTTCTTGGTTCCAGGAACCACAACCACAATGTTTGACGTGTCAGACAACTTGCACGGTCAAACAAATTTTTATAGAATGCAGAGCTTTCGCTGTCATCAGAAAGCGATTTTTCAAAGTAACTAGTTTAACCGAATTGTTCGAAAACATCAAAATAGATGACGTTTTGTCCTTCTTGCAAGAAACAGGGTTGTACGAAAAAAATATGACGAATTAAAACTGATTAATCATGTGCAAACAAGTGAAATCCTGCTTATAGAAAATGTTACCTACTAAGTATTCATTGGTTAAATATATATACAGATAGACAGAATTTGGCGTTAAATAACCTACATAACCACCATAAATCCCAAGCAATCAACCAACCAACTTGGTTCCATACGCTTCTGGATCTTGTAAAAAGTTGCTCATCACCTTTCTAGACTTCTTCATATTTCAAGCAATAACCGAAAACAAGTATCCTTTGTCATTTAATACTTTTATTTGAGCTTTTTCGATTTCTGATTGGGTATATCTACTTCCCATGGTGAAAACTTTGTAATTTTTAATTCAAACGTAAAAATAACTCAGAACAGCATATGTGCCCAGTTTTGATCGGTTTCTATCGTGTTATTTTGAGTAATAGGGAAATAAAATAAAAATTTAATAGGCTGTGCTATTTCTATTTCCGTAAAATGTTAACCTAAAATTAAACTTTTTTAAATGCTTTTTGAAAACAATAAAGATGCAAAAGTTTTTGAAAATTTACTGAATTTTAGTTTGACAAGCTTTCTTCGGTCAATATTTCACAAAATTTGAAAATTTATTGTAAAAGTTATATTCAAATCTGTAGAGTGGGCTATCATTATTTCAAACACTTATATATATATATATATATATATATATATATATATATATATATATATATCTTTCTTTTTTTCGCTCAGCTCCCATAACTTTTCTCATTTCTTTTCTTTATTAATCTTGAACCCTATCAATTCTCGTTTTTCTTTTCCTTTTTTTTTTTTTTATCGCCAACCCTCCCTCACCGATATAAAAACGTTAAGGTTGTTTCTTTAATGAATCTTTTCTATCATTATCTTTTATCTTAAACTTCATAAAGTTTTAGCAAATGAAACGCTTCTTTTATGAAATTAAGTCAGTTAAGTAGCTATTAAAACTAGTTTACATATGTCTCCATCTAATTGCAAAGAATTTCATCTTTACAGACGATAAAAGAGTTTGATGTTGATTGTTTGTTTATTGTTTACTGGCATATCAACCTTCTTGTATTATTTAATGCTAAACCCATCCTTCTAGAATAACAGTAGTAGTACTATTTAACCCATAGCTGGGAGGATAAGGGGGTTCATACCTTTCCCAAGGGTATTTGCCCGAAAGTGAACATTGTTTGGTTTCTTTGTTTAATGGTATATCAACCGTTGTAGGTTATTTAATGCCAAAGCCATTCTCCAAGAAGAACAGTCGTGGTACTATTTAACCCATAGATGGGAGGATAAGGGGGTTCATACCGTTCCCAATGGTATTTGCCCGAAAGTGAACATGGTTTGGTTTCTTTGTTTAATGGCATATCAACCTTTGTAGGTAATTTAATGCCAAAGCCATTCTCCAAGAAGAACAGTAGTGGTACTATTTAACCCATAGCTGGGAGGATAAGGGGGTTCATACCTTTCCCAATGGTATTTGTCGCGAAAGTGAACTACTGGAGTATCAAACTCGCACAGTACGATCCACAAATCCAGCGCTTTAACCATTGCAACTCGAGGACACCCCTTGTTTAATGTTGAGTTGTAGGTGGTTATATTGTGTTTTTTTATATTTAATTTCCATTTTTTGTAGTGGTATATTTAATTTGTTTTTATATGTGGTTGCGTGTTCTCATTAGTCGGAAGGTCGCCATTAATAGCGATGGGGATAACATTATTATCATTATTATCATTATTATTATTATTATTATTATTGGGTTTTTGGTTAAGGTTTAAGTTGGTTTTGTTGGTTGTTATCCCATCGCTAAATGTTGATGGAAAATAAAGGTGGTGGAGAAGAACGAAGACGTCGTTAGGTTCTTGTATCAAGGTTTTAATGGCAGCATGAAGTAAAGGGATTTACACTGGTATGCTGCGAGGTCTCGTAGTAAAGGAAAGAAGGTAGGAAGTTGTTAGAGTGTATCATCTAATCTTTTTTTTTTTTTAACTAGGATCCCTTGGTCTCGAAGAATAAACCCAAGGGATCCATAAACTAGATGGCTCTTCTCATAGTGTATGATGGTGCTACTGCTATTCAGGAATAGACGAATAGACGTCCGTTCCCTTTGAGGATTTCTGAACGAGAGAGAGAGAGATTTGCGGGCTTTCTTCAATTTTTGGTGCAGCTGGGAAATATGGTTCGGGCTGAATAGGACAAGTCATCCTGATAGGGTGAAAATGTTTGGCAACTCTAACGGTCAAATTAAATTACGCGCCAAACAAAAATTCAAGTTTCTTTCTGCTACAGAGTAACTACATTTAATAGACATATTTACAGAGCACAAAATATTAATAACATACTCATGAAGCAGTTTCATTCAATTTAATTTAAGCATTTATTATTTTGTTATTTGCTATGGTCTAGAATGCTTATTCTGCCCCTTTTCTCCGTTTCCAACAACATGTAATTGGGTAGGGAGCATATTGTGCGCATGCGTCATAGTTTCTGTAAAAATTCCTTTCATTATTCGCGTTTCATTTTACTTTATCCAGTTACACTTTATTTGGTTGTTCAAATTTTCAAGAAAAGAGGAATTGAAAAGTCAATTCGTCGTTCAGTCAAAAAAATCTGATGAAGTAAATAAACAATATATTTGCAAAATCAATAGGGATTTTTTTTCACTATAGAGAATACTGACCGACAAACCCCATTCAATTTGGCAATTTTTTCTCTCTGTCAGTCTGTCTCTCTCTCTCATTTCTCAGGTCTCCACTTCTCTCTGTCTCTATTTTTCAATTACGTTTTTATATCTGTCCCTATCTGATGATGAAGTAAATGAACAATATATTTGCAAAATCAATAGGGCTTTTTTTCTTTATCGAGAATACTGACCGACAAACCCCGTTCAATTTGGCCATTTTTTCTCTCTGTCTGTCTGTCATTTCTCAGGTCTCTACTTCTCTCTGTCTCTCTTTTTCAATTACGTTTTTATATCTGTTCCTATCTATCTTTTTTTTTCTATATTTTTTTTTATAATTCTTTCTTTCTTTCTTTCTTTACTTCTCTTTTTCCGATTTTTTTCTTTATCTCTCAAGTACTTATCCTTTTGTTCTCCCTGCCTTTCTCTCTCTCCCTGGGTTTCTCTTAATATATTTTTACACTTTTATCTAATCTTTTTATAGGCTCTGTTGGTAAGGCTCTTGTTCTGGAGCCCAGAAGAGAACTGAGTGCCCTTTTATTGCCATTACTCCCAGTTCCACCCTCACCTGAAGTGGTACAACCTATTACGGTTCAAAATAAATCTGTTGAAAATCATATTTATAAGATAGAAATTCTTAATGTTGCATAACTGTAAATTATTTGTATTAAGAATAGTCACTTTAAGTTCTGTTTACTAAGGATTATTATTATTTGTTTGAAACCGGTTAACGGTTTGGTTTGGTTTGGTTTGGTTGCATATCACCCATTGTAGGTTATTTAATGTCAAATCCTCTTTATGCATGTATATCAAATATATATGCTATGGTTTGGTTGGGTTTTATGGCATATCAAGCATTGTTAGTTATTTAAAGCCAAATCCTCTTTATACATATATATCAAATATATATGATTTGGTTTAGTTGGGTTTTATGGCATAGCAACCATTGTAGATTATTTAATGCCAAATCCATTTTCATACATATAAACAGTTCTATTTCAAACAATTCAGTTTAGATAAGTACGGAGTTTAGTTCAATTCGACCTATAGATAGGACCTTATCAGGTGCTACCACAAGTTTATCTGGGAGCGATAGCAATGAAGGGGTAGTCCGCATTCCCCAAAGCTCCAGTATTACTGGAACCTCGCCATGTCTAGTGTCATATCCAGGAAACTCATTGAGGGAGTCTTACCCTTCTGCAAAGATACAGTCGCTGTATTTCGCAGACCCAACAATTAACTGTGTTCAAACAAATGACTACTATTAAAGAGAAATGATTTAGTATAAATTACAAGAATTAGATTGGAGGGCTTGAAACCATACCGTCGTGGGAAAACTGAGATCATATAACAGTGTGCGAAAAACTCTTAAAAACAGCTACAATATATAAATCAGCCCAGTCGTTGAAGCTAAGAATATGCTATCTGTGTCTCCCTCTGAGGGGAAAGAACCCCACCAAAAAGGAGTACTCTAGGTATGACACTAAACTGCATCTGACAGTGAGGCATCAGTTCTGGATATCTAGGGAGTGTGAAGTAACCTTTCATTGCCATTACTCCCGATTTCACCCGATTTGGTAGTACTTGTTAGGGTTCTATCTATGGGTAAGATGGAACTTTTTAAAAATAATTTAAGTTTTTAAAAATAATTCAATTTTCAAAAAATAAATTAATACTCAAAAGGATCATGTCCAAAGATTCTCAGGAAAAAATTACACTAAAATGTAAATATGAGGGCACAACGAACGCGATTGCCTCAACTCAGGGCATAACATAACCCTAGACAGTTTGCCATGCCGTTAAAATACAATGATCAAATGAAATGTGACCACAGATGTTGGGCACGGATGGAAAATTAGGAATATTCTTGTATAATAATAAACGGCTTTATTATAAAACAAGATTAATTTTAATTCTAAAAAATAAACGACAAAATAAGAGACAAAAAACAGTAAATTTACTCAATATGGCCGCCATTTTTTTTCAGTTATTCTATCAACACGCCTTTGAAACGAATTACATGCTTTCAAAATAAATTCTTCGGATATTTTATTCCATTCCTCCTCAATGGCAGTTTTAAGCGAACCAATATTTGGATGGAAAGTTGCATTTGTTTTGTTTTCTAAAATGTTTCATATAGCCTAATCAAGGGGATTAAAGTCTGGGCTTGATGGACGACATAAAGAAACTCCAATTATTTCGGAAACTTTTTAGGGGGACTTGGTTTCGGCGTTAAGCAAATCATAAATTCTTTGTCGTTTCTTTTCTTGCTCACTCATATTGGGCTGAATTTTAATGAAAGGGTGCCTAAATAATAGAGTTAATCAGGAAAATTGGGATTTATTGCGTTTTTGTTAAAAATTGAACTAATCATACAAAAAAAAGTTTCTTAACATAACCCTAAGAAAGTGTGTCATGACGTTAAAATCAATCATTTACTTCCAAGAATATCTGTGCACAAATTTTTAAAAATAAATTTCCTTCTCCTCCTCTCCCTTTCTCCCTCCTCCATTCCCTTTCTTTCTCTCTCCACTTCTCTTTCTCTCTCCCCATCTCCATTCAGTCTTATCTTTGCATTTTTTCGTTCCGTCTTTCTCTTCCTCCTTCCATTACATTCACATCATGTTCATTTATTTTTGTTCTTTCTCCATCTCCTCTTTCCTTCTTTTTATCTTTTCCAGCTACCATTATACCCTCCTGACTTTCTACCATTCTTTCTCACACACACATATACACACACATATATTCTTTTACACACACGCACACACACACATACACACACACACTCTTTCACACACACACACACACACACACTCTTTCTCTTTCTCGCTCTCTCACACACACACACTCTTTCACACACACACACACACACTCTCTTTCACACACATACACACACACTCTTTCTCTCTCTCTCACACACACTTACGCACACATTCTTTCACACACACACACATACACACACACACTTTTTCTCCCACACAAACAAACTCTTTCTCACACACACACGCACACACTCTTTCACACACACACACACACACACTCTTTCACACACATACACACACACTCTTTCTCTCTCATACACACACACACACACACTTACGCACACACTCTTTGACGCATACATTCTTTCACACACACACACTTTTTCTCACACACAAACAAACTCTTTCTCACACACACACACACACACTCTTTCACACACACACACACACACACACTCTCTTTCACACACATACACACACACTCTTTCTCTCTCACACACACACACACACTTACGCACACACTCTTTCACGCATACATTCTTTCACACACACACACACACACTTTTTCTCACACACACACACGCTCACACACACACACACATTCTTTCTCCCTCCCTCTTTTTCTCTTTATTTTTCTTCTCACTTTTTTAATCTCCCCCAATCTTTTCCGATTTTATTCATTCCCCCGTTCTTTCTCTATCTATCTATCTATCTATCTATCTATCCTTATCATTTTCTATCTCTCTTTCTATTTCTCATCATTGTTCTCTCTCAGGCTTTCTTTCTTTCTTTCTTTCTTTCTTTCTTCACCTGTTTCATCGATTTCCCATCTTTCTATTAATGTTTATTTTATCTCTTTGCAAAAATTTGCCTCCTCAATTTCTATCATATAACACACACGCACACATACACACATAAACACACACACACACACATACATACATATATATATATATATATATATATATATATATATATAAGTACAAATTTTTATTCTATTTTCTTTTATGCTTTCCCTCATCTTCTTCCTCGTCACGCCGTTTCTTATTTATTTCGGAGATGTGATATAAAATTTCTATCAAGTGATTTATTTCGCAGAAACTAACGCTCCATTAAAAGTCAAGAAGAAACTATTTGTCATCTGAAGATTCATTAAAATATATATTAAAGATATATATATATATATATATATATATATATATATATGATTCTTTACATGCCAAATAGTCCATACATACAAACGTAAACACATTTCTCTCTCTCTCTCTCTCTCTCTCTCTCTCTCTCTCTCTCTCTCTTACACTCGCACTCACACACACACATAACTATCCAGCCCTGGACAGATTTGATGCAGTTCTGGTAATCTTCATTATCAACTTGAAGCTGAAATCAAAATGTTTTCACGGGTTATTTTTGTTAAGTTTTCTAATACCTTTCTCTTGATTTACCCTTACCAGAATGTCAGACCTCAATAATTCTAAATTTACCAGGTCAAGCTGAGGCTCGATCATATGAATAAAGACTCCGCGTAAAAGCAGAATATATTGCAAGAAAAATATTTTCAAACAAGCAACTTAAGTTTTTCCCAAAAAGCAAAATATATCCATACACCTATTTTATATTCAATCTCCAAACTATAGCCCATCTCTCTCGCTCGCTCGCTCGCTCGCTCGCTCACTCGCTCTCTCTGCGTGCCTGTGTGCCGCCATTGATAATAACAGTCCTTACTTAACAGATTACAATCACAGGAAATAAGGTAAACTGATATTGCGGGTACTAAAATGGATAAATACTATGGACAAATATTTACCAAAAAATATTCACAGGCATATCAAAATATTAAAAAACCAGAATTGTATTGTATCAATTTATCCAACTCTTTCTCCAAGGTTAGGATGTAATACAAGGTCACTTTTTAAACTGAGATGTCTTCGTATTGTATCTACTTATCCAACTCTTTCTCCAAGGGCAGGATGTGACTCAAGGTCACTTTTTAAGCTGAGATGTCTTCGTATTGTATCTAGTTATCCAACTCTTTCTCTAAAGGTAGGATGTGACACAAGGACACTTTTTAAGCTGTGATGTCTTCGTATCGTATCTAGTTATCCAACTCTTTCTCCAAGGGTAGGATGTGACACAAGGACACTTTTTAAGCTGATGTCTTCGTATTGTATCTAGTTATCCAACTTTTTTCCAAGACTAGGATGTGACACAAGGTCACCTTTTAAGCTGTGATGTCTTAGTATTGTATCTAGTTATCCAACTCTTTCTCCAAGGGTAGGATGTGACACAAGGACACTTTTTAAGCTGAGATGTCTTCGTATTGTATCTAGTCATCCAACCCTTTCTCTAGTGGCAGGATATAAAGCTAGTCTGAGATTTTTCTTTTCTATACTAGTTACCTTACAAAAGCTAAAGAACCCAGACTGGATAACTATTTACCCACCGCTGAGGAAAGAGAGAATTATGCCTTTCCTAAGGGCATTAGCGCGAAGTGTAACGCAAAGAGCTTAGTTCAGGATTTGAACTCGGGTCACCGGTTTCATTTTCTACGTCGATTATCGTTACGCTAAGCGTGCCTGTGAGTGATGTTAAGGAGTATAAGACTTCTTTCTCTATCTTAAACATATTACTTTACACAAAAAGAAGTAAATATGACGGTAGAAACACACTGCATCAACGACCGGCTGTGTCACTCATGTTGAACCTTGACTCCTCGTAAGTTTCAAAAAACTAAGCCGCTCTAGTTGCATCCCTATGAATTATTGTAAAAAAAAAAAGGGTAAATGATTGATTGATTTATTTTAACTCTGTCTAGAGTTATTTTATGCCTAGAGGTTAGGGAATTGCGTTTATTGTAAATTCATATTTACATTTTTGTGTTTTTTTTTGTTTTGTTTTTTTTTAGATTACATAGTTATATGAGTTCAACCATTCTTATCTTATACAGATAATAGGCACGCAGTTATATACTTTCAAGTATTTCTATGTAATACAGAATGTCTCAAAATAGATGCAACCCATTAATATGATAAGGATTTATTACTGCGACAAGCGCAATGGCGGTCATTTGGAACATGTACTGTAAAAAAATACATTATTTAAGCTAGAGACATCAAATCAATATCTTTTTAATTGTTATTATATCAGCTTCCAGGACATGCAATCTTTTTTGGAGTTTCTTGTCTCAGTAATATATCATTATCATATTAATAGGTTGTATCTATTTTGAGACAGTTTTGAGTGATTTTTGTCTCCAGATGATAAGTGACGCAAAATATTTTTCCTCTCTGAACCAAGGCATTGTAATCGAGGATTAAAAGTTCTTATTGAATACTATTCTTAAATCTAAAACAAAAAGGAACGCAATATTATTAGTAGTAGAGTTATTAGCAGTTTTATGGGTCCCTCATGTATATTGAGACACCTTGTAAAATAATAGTTGCAAATTTCTGAAAAAAAGGAATAATTAATGATTTTAATTTTAAAAAATCCTTTAAGCTAGAGACATCAAATCAATATTTTTTAATTGGTTTTATATCAGCTTCCAGGACATGCAATCTTTTTTTGGGTTTCTTGTCTCAATAATAGATCATTATCATATTAATGGGTTATATCTATTTTGAGACAGTTTTGAGTGATTTTTGTCTCAAAATAAATAGTGACGCTAAATATTTTTCCTCTCTGGTACAAGGCATTTTGATCGAGGATTAAAAGTTTTTATAGTATACGATTTTCAAATCTGAAACAAAAAATAGCACAACATTATTATTAGTAGAGTTATTAGCAGTCATATGGGTTTCATGTATATTAAGACACCCTATACTAATAATTATGTGGTTTCAAGTAATCATTTCTGTTGAATGATAGACATTTGTTTCAGCATCGAAAAGTTGGAGCATCATCGCATTGGTCAATGCAAATTTTTTATTCATCAATGAATATCATCATCATTATCATCATGTCACACTATCAGCATGGATATCCCTGACCTTCTATCGCCACCCCTCCCTATCGTCCATTGCTTCCGGCTGGTCTTCAGGAATACAACCCGTATCAGCACGGAGCTGATGTATGTATGTTCGAGCTGGTAGTCCTGCCTTTGCTCGACCATGTGAAGGGGTCCACAGAAGTACATCATTTATGAGCTCGTCCCTTCTTCTCCAGCAGTGTCCTGCATTTCTGGTTCGTCTAATTTTGATAGTTTTCGTGATGGGTGGTAGGTGGCCGTACATCGGCTGCTTTGTGGGGGTGCAGCCTCCATGACTTGTTCAATATTGCTTGCAGCATTCTTGTGTAGTTGCCGTCAAGCTTTTTCTCCATACGTTTAGTTAGCGTCCCTGTAGTGCATCCATTTAGCAGTATTGACACGACCGCAGTTTGGAAGAAACTGCGTTTCATTTTATCGGTCAGGTCTGACTTCCTTCAATGAATATCACTTTCATCCAATTGTCCACATGTCATGATTGTTTCTTTTTAGCCCACTTTAAACTCGTTTTCTTGTTTATGCGTTAGTATCAGTTTTCGTTTGGCTTTTCTCTTCTTAAATCCCATTTCATACAGCCGATTAATTACAGTTCTGCCACAAAGATCAACTCCTGTTTTAATTTAGTTGTTGTTTTTTTGTTTTTTTGTTTTGTTTTTTTGCTTTGTACATTTTCTGTTTTCAAGGGATGCTTTTGTGTCTTTCGTGGTTTACCACTATGTTTTCTTTTAACACATGATTTCTTTTATTTTTGCACCGAATTTTTGACACGAATGACTGAGAACAATCAACATCTTTCGCCACAATCCTCGTCATGTTTCCTCTCGATTAGGTTTGTTAAGGTCTGCAAGAAATATTTTAGTTGTAGACCGATTTTCATAAGTCTTTTAACTTTAGACCGATTTGCATAAGTCTTTTAAATGTTGACTGATTTGCATAAATCTTTTAACTTTGGACTGACTTTAATATGCCTTTTAACTGTAGACCGATTTTCATAAGCCTTTTAACTATAGATCAATTTACGTAAGTCTTTTAACTTAAGATCGATTTGTACATGCCTTTTAACATTAGACCGACTTGCATAAGTCTTTTAACTTTAGACCGATTTGCGGTGCCTTTTAACTGTAGACCGATTTGCATAAGTCTTTTAACTTTGAACCAATTTGTACATGCCTTTTCACTTTAGATCGATTTTCATAAGTCGTTTAACTGTTGACAGATTTGCATAAGTCTTTTAACTGTAGACCTATTTGCGATGCCTTTTAACAGTAGACTGATTTGCATAAGTCTTTTAACTATTGATCGATTTTCATAAGTCTTTTAACTGTAGATCGATTTTCAAATGTCTTTTAACTGCAGATTGGTTTGCGTATCTAAACTTTTGCTCGTATTTGTTTTAAGAATGCAAATTGTTCCTCAGAATCGGATTATTCCATATCTTTCTCTGCAGGGTTTGGAAAATCATCATCATCATCATCATGTCGTGCCGCTAGCATGGATATCCCCGACCTTCTCTCGCCACTTCTCCCTATCATTCATCGCTTTTGGCAGGTCTTCAGGGCTAAATCCCGTATCCTCACATAGCTGCTGTATGTATGTTCGAGCTGGTCGTCCTGCTTTTGCCAGGCCATATGCGGGGGTCCATAGGAGTACATCACTGATGAGTTCGTCCTTGCTTCTCCAGCAGTGTCCTGCGTGTCTGCTTCGTCTAACTTGTATAGTTTTCGTGATGGGAGACAAGTGGCCGTATAGTTGGTGTCTTGTGGGATGTTGCCGCCAGGACTTGTTCAATATTGCTCTCAACATTCTTGTGTAATTGCCGTCTAGCTTCTTCTTCAGGCGTTTATTTAGCGTCCAAGTAGTGCATCCATATAGCAGTATCGATACGATCGCTGCCTGGAAGAAACTGCGTTTCATTTTATCGGTCAGGTCTGATTTCCATATGATCGATAGCCTATCGATAGATGTCCATGCTTTCGTTAGTCGCGTGTCGATGTCTTTTTCGGTTGATGAGACGCTGCTTCCTAGGTAGGTGAATTTGTCTACTAGTTTCAGAGAGGTTCCGTCTAGTGTAGAAATGTCGCCTGTTTGGTTGTAACACATATATTCAGTTTTGAGTGCATTGACATGGAGGCCAATGCCTGCGGTGGCTCGTTCCAAACTATGCAGTAGTGTTTCGGTTTGCTCAGGTGTATTCGCCAGTAATGCTATGTCATCGGCGTAGTCGGCATCGGTAATTGTTTTTGCGGGGTACCTTCTGCTTCTTTTCTTTGTCAGCTCGAAGCCATTTTCTCTGATTTTGTCGATCGAAGTTCTAAACACGTAGTCTAGACAGGTGATAAAGAGGTATGGGGCTACCGTGTCCCCTTGTAGTACTCCTGCAACAATGTCGAAGTATTCTGTGTCTCCATCTGGTGAACGTACTTTCACTTTGGTGTTTCTGTAGAGAATCGTTATTGCTGCTACGGTTTCTTTTGGTAGGCCGTATGCTAGTAGGGTTTGTTCCATCTTCCCTCTGTGTATGGAATCGAAGGCCTTAGTAAAGTCGACAAATAGTAATGTCGCCTCTAGGTTTTTTGCCCGTACACCTTCAAGGATTCTACGGATGGTCAATATTTGTGAGGTCGTAGATCTATTTCTTCGGAAGCCATTTTGGTTTTTCCTAAGAATGTTGTCAATTTTGGTTTCTATGCGGTTTCGTAGTAGGGCATTGTAGATTTTGGCTGCTATGGATGTAAATGTTATACCTCGGTAGTTCTTGGCTAATCCGAGGTCGCCCTTTTTAGGGAAAGGAAGGATGCATCCCTTCATCCATCTTTCTATCAATTCGATTATAGACTGCGTTAATGCAACGATTGGAAAATACTATACCATTAATTCTAATAGTTGAATCTTGTTTGTTTAATGAATATTTTTGAAGTCAAAATCTTCAACTTAAAATGTTTTGTGTCATATCTGTTATTAGCTTATTTACTGCTAAATCAAAAATCTAAAAGAACATCCTCCTAATGTGCTAATGCCATAATCTTTGTCCAGGGAGAGTAGCAATTTTCGTTTTTCATTTTCGACCTTGCCGTAAAAAGCGAAACAGAATTAATTGTACAGTAAATAACATAATGAATTAGAGATTGATTGTCCTTTTATTTCTGCCCTACCTTCATTATTTACTCTTCTTAATCTTATCACATAATCCAGACTAACGACGCACGCAGAGTTCATGATGCACGTAGTTAATGACTTCCCACGTTTCACGTGACAGTGGCATTCTGAAGCATTCGTATGCTCTTTATGAATTATCACGCTTATCTCCCCTACAATGTAGATTATATATATTTGGTGCATCTATATCCATGGTGCTGCTTTAAAACAAAACATATGAACCGTAAAGAGGAAAATGTTTTCACTGTCAGTAAAAAACAAAAAAAAAAAAGGGATAAAAAATCTATATTTATTTTTCGAGAAGGCATAAAGATATCATAAATTTGCGTGCAAACGGTGTGTTCACCCCATCATCCTGAATGCCGAAAAGTCAATCAAAGGAACAAGTCTGACAGGTTTTAGCGTCGGGGTTGGGGGTTGGGAGTGAGAAATGAGAGTGCACTCAGCTGATGATGACTCGTTCGTGCAAACGTCATGTTCCTAAAAAATATCATTTCCTACGAGAGTAGTGTTTCCGTTTGTCTAACAAATCATAAATCATCGCCTCGAAAGAAAACTGGCGAAATCATATTTCAGAATTCACTCTTTTGGCAAAAAGATCGTTATTGTACGACAATAACGCGCGCATGCGTGCAATGTAATGCAAAAAAGTTTGGAATGGAAACTGAAACGTTTTGATAGCCATTTTTTTTTCTCAAACGTTTCATGAAATCTCACTTCTCTTGTCGTCCGTATCAATGCCTTAACCAAACCAACCAGCG
Source organism: Sepioteuthis lessoniana (assembly GCA_963585895.1). Classification (NCBI taxonomy): domain Eukaryota; kingdom Metazoa; phylum Mollusca; class Cephalopoda; order Myopsida; family Loliginidae; genus Sepioteuthis; species Sepioteuthis lessoniana. Next base: position 83,827 of record CAUZXS010004959.1, read on the forward strand.
CGTTCATGTGTTTGTGACATAAATGGAAAAAAGAACAAAATAAAGAAAAAAAGAAAGAAAGAAAATGTATGTAAAGAAATAAAATTATATATATATAAAAAAAAAAACAGTCATGTGAATTGATATCCAATATGTAACCATTAAACCCAGTCGGATGTCGATGGAAATCCAGCCGCAAACACAACGCTCAAGTGCTTCTGGGATTTATATGAAATCGTCCGGATGCCGCAAGTTAAAAAGCGAGACAGAAAAGTTATAATAAAATTTCAATGCTTTCTTGTGTTTCTTCAGCTTTTTCTTTGCATAAAAATCAGTTTTGGAGTCGAATATTCAGCACTAACCTTTTGACTTATGCTATTTTGTTGTTCTAATTATTTAAGACTAAAAATGCTATCAACATTTCTCCACTTTTCCTTTTATTGATCGAATATCGATCACTCGTCAGCGAAATCTTAACCATTCGGGAAAAAATCGTCCTTTGTGTCCTACAGATTCGGTACATATTTTAGATTCTTTATTCAAAAAGATATTTTTAAATAGTTTAATGTAAAGTAAGTAAGTAAAGTTAGCGACCATAGTCGAGGGTGACCCGAAGGCTCCCTTTTCGATAGCTACTACACCAAGGTGTAGGGGAGGGCGCTACTCCATTCCCAGGATTGCTCCACTTTACCCTTGAACCGTACCTTATAATGCTGAGTGTTAAGCAAGGTGGTATCAAGTTCCATTTTTAAAGTCTTTGGTATGACTCGACCTGGGATTGAACCCAGGTCTCCCGGGCCATTGGCGAAATAGTACATTTTATAAGGTGCCTTCACACACACACACACACACATAGAATTATTGTTTAACGGTTATTGTATCTACAAAGAGCTCTCTCTCTCTCTCTCTCTCTCTCTCTCTCTCTCTCACACTCTCATTATATATATGCATTTGTGCGTGTGTGTGTGTCTCTGTGTGCGTGCAGTCCAGGGAATGGAGTAGCGCCGTCCCCTACACATCGGTGTAGTAGCTATTGAAAAGGGAGCCTTCGGGTCAGTCTTGACTACGGTCGGTCAACTTTACTTTACTTCCTCATCTAAAAAATTTTCGAACACTAATTACATTCGTATATTTCAAAACAAAACGCTATATGGGCACCTCGGCTAGTGTAACGGTTCACAAGCGAGACTAGCTAACTTTCTCGAGTGAGTTCGATCCTCATTGGATGTTCCTTCCATACGACCTTGTGCCATATCTAAGCAAAAAACAGGTCAGTAAATGGCTATTAACGATGATGTTTTCATTTCATTTGAAAATGTATTATATATATTTATATATATATGAATATATATATAGTACTATATTATATCATACTATATTTTTATCATTATATAATGTATTATATTGTATTATAATATATATATATATATATATATATATATATATAGAGAGAGAGAGAGAGAGAGAGAGATATCAAAATGATTTTATGATATCATCGCATTCAAACATCACCTATCAGAGGATTTAACAAAGAAAAAATCAAACATTTTACAATCACCAATTATCATATAAAAATTAATACATCCTCTCAGTATTTTGTTTTTTCATATTTCTATTTTTAAACACACACGCACGCACGCGCATGACAATATACGCTTCCCTTACGGGGTTAGAGCACTCTGGCGAAGGAATTAACGCCTGTCACCTATGTAATGCAAAGCTTTTCTATCGAATTGAGCACTCCGGTATCCGATAGCGCAAAATGCAAACAAACGAAAACTAATACGAAATGCTTCATAATTCCCGAGCTGAGCGGTAAGATACTAAGTTTAGCGTAAAGTTAGGCGGGTTTCGATCCCAGCTTGGAGAGTTCTGCGTGTTAGCCACACTGAAGAGTTGTGATACAACGGAACAGTCTGTATATGACTGAGTATATATATATATATATATAATATCCAGAGAATGATTCAAACTAAGATTTTGTAAGAGTATTCATATAATTACTCTTCAATGCTCAATGTATGTGTTATGGTACGTACCTACATAGTAATGGACTATTCCTCCTCAATATATACCGACTCTACTTGACACTCAGAGTTGTTGACGGGGTCATCCACCCAGGTTCTTATCCCCTAACAGGGGTTAAGTTAATTACTTGGGGCCTGAGGCGCCCCTATTAAGGGGGATGCCGACGGAGCCGAAGGTATTTTTGGCACTGCGTTTGGGCTGCAGCCCTGCGTCCAGACACCCCTTAAAAACGGCCTTGTACCAAACTCGCTCGTTCGGTGGGGCACGTGACAGATACCCATCCTCCAAGCAGAGTGTAGCGTATGCACTACTCTTTGGGAAGCGCTGAACTAGGACGCACTTCGCTTTGTCGGTGCACGGATCTGATCTGGTTCCAGTGGCAGTCGGTCGAGGTTCGCCATGAACGGCATCGTCGTGCTTCGGGGAGCCGTCCCTCCAGGCTCTAACCCTTCTTGGAGGGGCTAGGTTCCTCGCCTGGTGCCTGAGGAACCCCTTTTTAGGGGAATGCCGACTAGGCCGGAGGCATTTTTGGGAATGCTGGGCGTTGTTTAGTATAGCTCGTAGCATTCTTGTGCAGTTCCTGTCTAACTTTTTCTCAATACGCTCAGTCAGCGTCCATGTGATGCACCCATATAGTAGAATCGATACGACTGCAGCTTGGAAAAATTGCGTTTTATTTCATCGGATAAGTCTAACTTCTATATGATCGACAACCTAGTCGCACATTGATGTCATTTTCAGTAGATGAGATGCTGCTTCCAAGGTAGGTGAACTCGTCCACTAGTTTCTCGAGAACCACCATTCAGTGTGGAGATTAAAACACATGTACTCCATTTTGTCTGCATTGATATGGAGGCCAATGCCACCTGCTCCTTACTCAGACTGAGCAGCTAGGATTCGGGTTGGGTCGGTGTAATTGCCAGAAGCGCTATGTCATCTGCGTAGTCTGCTTCTGTAATAGTTTGTGCGGGGTATCTTCTGCTCCTGGCCTTTTTTTGTGTAAAGCCATTTTCTTTCATTTGATCTATCGACGTTTGAAGAACGTAGTCTCGGCAGATTATGAACTGATATCCCCTTGCAGAAAAACAGCAACAATCTCAGTGTCTCCATCCATGATGCAAACTTTTACTTTCGTACTTTATAGAGAATTGTTATGGCTGCGACAGTTTTTTTTTTTTGGGGGGGGGAAGACCATAGACTAGAAATATCCACTCCATCTTCCCTCTGTTTATGGAGTCAAATGTCTTGGAAAAATCTAAGAGTGTCGCTTTTATTAATATATGAATTTTAATTTTAAATAGATATCATATAAAACCTGTCTATATTTCTGATATGAGGTATTATGTACATCATTTACAGTTTTCGGACTATTGACTTCATCTTTGTCGCCATGTTTATCACAACGTTTCAGCCGTTGTACGCTCCGGCCTTCTTCAGGTGGTTGGCATGTCGAACTTAACCCTTTGTTTCGCTTACCAGAGTAGACTGTTCTAGTTCCACAAGCCATGTTTAATGGATGTCAGTTATCAGTTATCTCCTGTTAATTTCCCCTCTGGAAGTTCTCCACTGCCAGAAATTCAGACACAGATGTCCTCAAGGACACATGGTACAGTGGATAAAGGCATTGGTTAGATCCAGTGACATACCCAAAGAATGTGAGTTCAATACCCGGTGAAGGTAGCGGAGAACTTTCAGAGGGGAAAATTAACAGGAGATAACTGATAACTGACATCCATTAAATAAGGCTCGTTCGGCATTCCAACCACCTGAAGAAGGCCGGAGCGTACAACGGCCGAAACGTTGTAATAAACATGGCGACAAAGATGAGGACAATAGTCCTAAAAATGTAAATAATCAGATAAAACCCTTTAAAAACTTTTAACTAAACATAAGTTTGATAGAAGTAATAGCATTTATCGTCACGTTTTCCTTTTTAGTAAAGTTGGTGACCTTAGTCGACGGTTTCCCCTTGATCCGTACCTTATAATGCTGAGTGTTGAGCCAGGCAGAATCAAGTACCATTTCTTTTAGTCTTTGGTATCATTTGACTTGGGATTGAACCCCGGTCTCACTCTACTCATAAAGAACGTAATAAGTACGTGGTGAATTCAATAAGATTCCAGGCTTTTTTTGTACAGGCATTTAAAATTGTCGCAGACTCTTGAAAGTTCAGTATGTTATTGCTATACATCTTATGAGATGACTGACCAATTTTTTATGATTTCAGGTTCAAATGAACAGCTACTGCAGGAAATGGAATACACCCTACTAAAGCCTGAGTGTCACAGCTGGTGAATTTCAAAAATGCAATCTGGACGCGAGGAAGAACGATATGCAATCAAATTCTGTTTTAAACTTGGAAAAAATGCTACCACAGAAACGTGTGGAATGCTTCGGACTGCTTTTTGACCATCTTGCATGAATCGAGCATCAGTTTTTCAATGGCATAAGAAATTCAAGGAAGGCAGGGAGTCTGTGAGGGATGATGAGAGGTGTGGGAGGAGCAAGGAAGTCAATACACCAGAGTTGATTGGCCAAAGGGTTAAGGTTACTATGTTGAGGTTTTAAGGGAGTTCAGGGAGAGATTCCGTTGGAAGAGGCCAGCACTCTTCAAATCGGGTCAGTGGCATTTCCACCAGGACAATGGACCAGTCCACAACTCCATTCTTGTCACAGACTATTTGACTAAGATGGGCATCAAGACAGTTCCTCAACCTCCCTATAGTCCAGACCTTGCTCCCTGTGACTTTTCGTTATTCCCTAAGCTCAGAGGCTGTCGTTATGAGACAATTGAGGAGGGGAAAGAGGATGTGACGAAGGTCATTGACACGCTCACACAAGAGGACTTCCAAGGGGCCTTCCAGAAGTTGTTGGAACGGTATAAGTGCATTTCAGCCGGAGGAGATTACTTCGAAGAGGATTAGAGTTTCATGTGTGTACTATCAATAAAGTGCCCATACGAAAAAAGTCTGGAAACTTATTTAATGATCCTCGTAAATAGATTTTTTCTAACGAGGAAATAGGTCCATTTAGTGAAATGATTCCAGATGCTGGGTGTCCCGTGAGTCTCTTTAGAAAAAATCTTGTTGATAAATATAGATACATGACACTATACATGGACATCACATTCAGGTTTGGCGCCAGCTTCTGACCTGGGTCCTTTTTGTCCCCACCCTCTCGAATTGTTTAGACATTTTCTTTTTTTTTTTTTTTGTTCTGACGAATAAGAATCCATTGAAAGAATACTTTTATAATTTTTTTCTCTCCGCAATGTGATGGCTATCTGAAGAGATTGGTTGCTCTGATCGAGTGGCCAGCTGAAATAAATCTATCATAACCAAATGACAGTCTTCTGAGTTTTTCTTCCAACTATATATATATGTAGTTGTAAAGTTGGTGACCGTAGTCAAGGGCGACCAGAAGGCTCCCTTTTCAATAACTACTACACCGAGGTGTAGGGAGGGCGCTACTCCTTTCCCTGGATTGCTCCACTTTACCCTTGATACGTACCTTATACTGCTGAATGTTAAGCAAGGAAGTATCAAGTACCATTTTTTAATGTCTTTGGTATGACTCGACCTGGGATTGAACCCAGGTCTCCCGGACCACTGGCGAACACTTTACCCACTTGCCAACGTATATGAAATGTCTTCTTTACTCTATTATTAAAAATTTGTCGAATTCATAACGAGAAAATAAACATAGTAAATCAAGGTTAGAGTGATCGCCAATGGCCCGGGAGACCTGGGTTCAATCCCAGGTCGAGTCATATCAAAGACTCAAAAAATGGTACTTGATGCCTCCTTGCCTAACACTCAGAATTATAAGATAAGGATCAAGGGTAAAGTGGAGCAATCCAGGGAAAGGAGTAGCGCCCTCCCCTACACCGTGGTGTAGTAGCTATCGAAAAAGGAGCCTTCGGGTTAACCTCGACTATAGTCTATGAATTTACTTACTTTACTTACATGGGATCAACTGTTCTTTTTTCGTCGAGAATGCGAAAATACGAACATTTTAACGTTTAAAATAGTTATCAATTAGATTTTCACGCTCAGGAGTTTTAAAAACATTTTAGTATCAGGAAAATATCTGAGTACATAGAAAAGATGTGCCGTCAAAAAGAAACTTTCAGAAAATTAGATCGTTATTTTTCTCCTCTCTCTTTCTCTATCACAGAGAGAGAGGGGGGAGCGAAAGAATGTAGTGAGAAAGAGAGAGAGAGAGTGAGAGAGAGAGGGGGGAGCGAAAGAATGTAGTGAGAAAGAGAGAGAGAGAGAAAGTGAGAGAGAGAGGGGGGAGCGAAAGAATGTAGTGAGAAAGAGAGAGAGAGTGAGAGAGGGGGGAGCGAAAGAATGTAGTGAGAAAGAGAGAGAGAGAGAGTGAGAGAGAGAGGGGGGAGCGAAAGAATGTAGTGAGAAAGAGAGAGAGAGAGTGAGAGAGAGAGGGGGAGCGAAAGAATGTAGTGAGAAAGAGAGAGAGAGAGTGAGAGAGAGGGGGGAGCGAAAGAATGTAGTGAGAAAGAGAGAGAGAGAGTGAGAGAGAGAGGGGTAGCGAAAGAATGTAGTGAGAAAGAGAGAGAGAGAGAGTGAGAGAGAGAGAGAGGGGGAGCGAAAGAATGTAGTGAGAAAGAGAGAGAAAGAGAGTGAGTGAGAGAGAGGGGGGAGCGAAAGAATGTAGTGAGAAAGAGAGAGAGAGAGTGAGAGAGAGAGGGGGAGCGAAAGAATGTAGTGAGAAAGAGAGAGAGAGAGAGAGTGAGAGAGAGAGGGGGGAGCGAAAGAATGTAGTGAGAAAGAGAGAGAGGGGGGGGGAAGCATATTGACATTTCAACTGGATTTATGTATGGAAAACAGAGTGAATGGTATATTTTTCAAGGGTTTCAATAACTTGTAACTTTCGAGCCTAAATGAGAATTAACATTTGCAAAGTGTCAAAACTTCGCTAAAAGTCGCTCTCAGAAAAGTATCATTTTTAGCATTAAAAAAAAACACTTTTAAAAGACCTCTGTATTGAAAACTGCAGCCTACAGACCAGAGTTTTCGATTTAGTAAAATCTACAGTTTCTTTTTTTTATATAGAGGAATTGTATTTTATAAATTGAATTACCATGACCAAAAAATCTGGCAAACACTTGAGCTTGATAGAAGGAACCATTTGGCAACGCTTGTATGCGATGTGAACCAGTAGCTTAGTGGTAGAGTTTCGGTTCTACCTCCTGTGGTCGCTGGTTCGGGGAATTCACGGTATACACGACTGATGAGATATGACAAGGGTAAAACAGATGTGCAGTGGTTCCTTATGTCACTCACAAATGCTTGCCGAATTTTCTGATAATTTAATTCATTACTTGTAAAATCTTTTCTGATATCCATGATTTTACGACAAATCTGAGAATCAGAACGTTTCACATACGATCTATTTTGTTTATTTCAAGATATTTCCTTTTTTTCATGTGTATGTAGTCACCAAGTAAAGATGTGACACGGTCAATTTTTAAACTGAATACAACTGGTTTGAATTCAGAGTTTTTCTTCTCCTAGACTGGTTCCCAACCATGGCTAAATTACTCAGTCTGGCCTGCTATTGGCCCATAGCCAGTGGAAGAAGAGATGATTTCATGCCTTTCATAAGGACATCAGTGCTATATTTCCTGTGTAAATTTACTGAATCTGATCTGAATTACACAAATTTTCTTTACTGAGTGGCTGAATCGTTCGTCTGATCCGTTGATAAAAAAAGCTTTGAACGCTCATCTCCACGATAAAACTGATGTACGGCAAGTATTTCTTTTAAAATCTTAATGTTTGCTAAAAGAGACCCCACTGAAATATTGCCCAATCGGCTGAGGCAGTAGAATACACCGACTGCATCATTGCACATGGGTAAGACTCCCCTAACGAGTGTCTTGTGGCCCAGTCGACTGGAGGGCTATAGAATATACCGACTGCGCCTCTGCAAGGGGGTAAGACTCCCCCAGCGAGTGTCCTGTGGCCCAGTTGACTGGAGGGCTATAGAATACACCGACTGCGCCTCTGCAAGGGGGTAAGACTCCCCCAACGAGTGTCCTGTGGCCCATTCGACTGGAGGGCTGTAGAATACACCGACTGAATCTCCGCACATGGTAAGACTCCCCTAACGAGTGTCCTGTGGCCTAGTCGGCTGGGACTGTAGAATACACCGACGGTATCTCTGCAGAGGAGTAAGACTCCCCTAATGAGTGTCCTGATATGACACTAAACTATCTGATGGTGATGCTGGAGCTTTGGGGAATGCGGAGCACCCCTTCATTGCCATCGCTCCCTGGTCCACTCTGGTCCGGAGTGGTAGCACCTGATAGGATCCTATCTATGGTTCAACTAGAACTAAACTGTGTGTTTGTACTAAACTGAATTTCTTGAAATAGAACTTTTGACGTTGAACCTGTGTACTTATGCTAAACTGAATAGTTTGTAATAGGAATGTTTTTATGTATAATGGTTGATATGCCGTAAATGGTTGATATGCCATAAAACGAAACGAAACCAAACCAAACCAATCCACCGAAATATAAAAGACCACCCAAGTGGCACTTGGTAATTTTGGTAAATGTAGTGTCAAAGTGCTGAATCATAATAAGTTACCTCCCTTTATTTTCGCTCATCCTGCAAGTGAGGCTTAGAATACGCTGACTGCATATTCTACAAAAAAAGTAGGATCCTGGGTGTTACATCTAATGGCGGGGTATTACATCGTGGGTATTAAATTGATTGTGGGTATAACATCTAATTGTGAGGTGTCAGTTCTGAAGATCTAGGGAGTGTGCCTTACCCCTTCATTGTCATTACTCCCAGGTACATTCTAACCCGGAGTGGTCGTACCTGTTAGGGTCCAATCTATAAGTCAAACAGAACTGTTCCTAATACAAATAATTTAGTTACATTGCATCAAGTATTCCGATTAAATATGAATGATTTTAAATAGACTTATTTGACACATAGATAGGAGCCTCCAGGTGCGAATGGACATGGGAGTAAAGGCAATAAAGGAGGCACTTCTCACCAATATTTCCAGCCCTTCCATCAGATGCAGTTTAGTGTCGTATCCAGGACACTCCCCTTTTTCTTGATGGGGTCTGCAGAGGATACAGTCAGTGCCAAACGACAGAGTGGTTTATCATATAGATTGCTCTTTTAAAACAAGGACCCTACATAAGTTTTATTATTCTAGACATGGTAAATATTCAACACAATTTCATCTCTCTCTCTCTCTCTCTCATCTCCTTTATCTCTCTCTCACTGTGAATGAATATATATATATATATATGTGTGTGTGTGTGTGTGTGTGTGTGTGTGTGTGTGTGTGTGTGTGTGTTATCTCGATAGTGAGCTAAGAATTACTTCAGTAAGCAGTTAATATTTCTTAAATTACATTTTTTACATTTGTGTACGCTTGTAAGGACTGATTTCTGGAAAAAGAAAGAAAACAGATTGTGATGTTGAGTTTTGTTGGATCAGTGAAGCGTTCATTACTCTAGTTTCAGCTAAAATACGCGTTCCGACTATTGCTTGCTTCTGTGCCTCCGTGGCATGCGGTAGAGAAGAAAGGTCCCCCTTTCCCCCACCAAAAAAAAAAAAAAAAAAAAAAAACAAACCATACATTCCACTGAGAAATTCATTGTTTAAATCAACCTAAACAAATGATTGGATATTTTTTTTAAAATGCCTAATATTGGAGGCGGATACAAACACTTTATCTTGCAATCAAATTTCTTTGGTCGTTTAACAACCCGAAAAGAGACGAATTGTATAATCTAGAAAAAAATCATTGCTCCCCTAAACGGCCATAATGCATTATTATTGGGGAAAGGAGGTAAGGGTAAACCTCGACCAACTAAAATCTAATCAGCCAAGTAAATTAAGCGGCACAGAATCATTATGATAGAGTGTTATTCATAGAAATGTTGGTCCTATTTTGGTATAATTGTCATCTGCGCTCAGAGACGAAAAGCTTGTTTAATATGGATGACATGTCCTGCTGCTACTGCTGCTGCTGCTGCTGCTCATGTTAGAAAAAAAGGGTAGGAATGATATTCATTGACCGAAGTATCTTTTACTATTTTCTCAGGTTTTTTTTTTTTTTTTTTTTTTTTTTTTTCAGAAGAAGAAGTGAAGGTAACGGCAATAGCGTAAGACTTTTCTGCCTGGATAGGAATAACTTAAAACAACTATAAACCAAAACTTAGGCGGTTCTTGTTAATTTTGTAGGTCCCAAGAGTTATGCAACAAACGTCACAGTTACGTATTTACCCCCGCCCCGCCACCAAACACACACTGTATGAGCAGAATGCGATACAATGTCTATTTTTTAGCAGGGTTTATCAGACTAGAATTCAGAGTTTTCCTTCTCAATTGGTTACTATACCAAGGTTAAAGAGCCTTGTCTGCCCTACTATTTACCCATAGTCGGAGGAAAAATAGTTGTATGTATACTTTTCTCAAGGGTATTAGCGCTATGTGAAATGCATACAGCCTCGTCCCGAATTCGAGCTCTGAATCCACTGACCGTTTCCTACATTAATAACCATTACACCAAGGGCGCTTCCTTTTAAAAGTGCGCTAACATTTCCGTGTCAGACAAAACCAGCAGTTTCTTTGTTTTCTTTATTATTGCACTATATGGAGAATTTTTATTGATTGAGTCTAACGGCATTTTAACCAGTCTAGGGTTATTTTATGCCAAGAGGTTAGGGAACTGTCTTCATTGTACGTTTATATTTGCATTTGTTTTTGTTTAATAAAAGTTTTTTTTCGCATGGTCCATTCAAATATCTATAATTTTTAAACAAATCTATCTGATCCGAAGATGATACCCCGAACAAGTGCTTCTTTTTCAGCTCAGAGTGGACCTGGGAGTAATGCCAATGAAGGGGTACTCCACACTTCCAAGATCTCCAGAACTGGAGCCTCATCCGTTGATATAATTTAGTGTCATACCCAGGACACACCTTCTTATGGAGAGCTTACTCTCTCAAGGGGATACAGCAAGCATATTCTAAGCCTCGCCGACGGAGCAAAAAGAATTTTGTGGCAATATCTGTTGCTTTATTTCAATATCCAACAATTTCTAAAAATGGTTTGTTGCAGGGACGTTTGGAACCAAATCGTAGAGGCCAACACATCCATAATTAATAA
>CAUZXS010004959.1:102500-167442 GCA_963585895.1 Sepioteuthis lessoniana
TATTTTTACTTTTCCAATAAAGTTTTGTGATGTTAGAGTTTTTGAATTTAGATCATTGCGTATCCATGTTGTGGCAAACGTGGAACCAGTGTATAATCCTGTAGCAAGGAAAGGAGCTGGCATATAATGTTGACAATAGTATGAGTATATTTTTATTCTTTTTTTTTCTTTTTTCTTTTTAATTATCAAATTTATATCATACACTGGATTCTCTCAATAATTGTTCCGTAATTTAGTTTTGTTCTACTCATGTAGTGTGTATTAGGAAGAAATAACCAGGCTGATCCTATCCCACTCTAGGTCTGCGATTGGTTTGAATTTAGAGTTTTCCTTCACCCAGATCGGTTACCATACCAAAGTTAAAGAGCACAGTCTGACCAACTATTTACCCATAGATTGCAGGAGAATATTTGCATTCATACATTTACCAAGTGTATTAGCGCTCTTAGAAAATCAAACAGCCTCGTTCAGGATTTGAACCCTTGAAGTTCAATTCACTTCCTACGAGAAGAGAGTGTGCCTCTGGTGGTGTATTAGTTAACAAGCGCAACTAGCAAGCTGTTTAGACATATTTATGCATTCTTTCACCTTGATACTATTGATAAATATATTATGAATATAAATAGAGAAATGTTCTTGTATGCACTAATGTGTTTATCTTACCTTTCCTTCCGTTGTGTTCAGTGTAAGTATATCACGGATATACTAGTGTTAGTATTAGTCCTAGGTGATTGAGAACCCGATCATCTTCCTTAGCACTAAGTATACCAATAGGCATAAAAGTTGGCCGACCGTAGTCGAGGGCGACCAGAAGGCTCCTTTTTCATTAGCTTCTACACCGAGGTGTAGGGGAGGGCTTTGTGCCACGTTTAAGCAAAAAGGCGGTTAGAGTGTTCGCCAATGGCCCGGGAGACCTGGGTTCAATCCTAGGTCGAGTCATACCAAAGACTTTAAAAATGGTACTTGATACCACCTTGCTTAACACTCAGCATTATAAGGTACGGTTCAAGGGTAAAGTGGAGCAATCCTGGGAATGGAGTAGCGCCCTCCCCTACACCTTGGTGTAGTAGCTATCGAAAAGGGAATCTTCGGGTCACCCTCGACTATGGTCGCTAACTTTACTTTACTTACAATAATAAACCTTATGTCACGAACACTTCTTCCTATTTTGTTAAGTATCATTTTGAGGAGTTTCTTATTTATAATTCTCTAATATTATAAATATTTTTCAAGTTTATGTTATATAGTAAGTTAGTTTTATTGACGAGTATTTTTCTAATGCTAATCGGAGTAAAGAGAGCTTGCATTTTTATCGATGAATATATAGAGAGGGTGTTTAAAAAAACTTATATAATTTGAGATTTACATGGTGTTTCTGAAAGATTGATATCACTTGATATCAATACCTCAAAAGAAAAAGCATAAAACACTAAATATAGAATTTTGAGCTGTTTTTGCACATGCTGTTTAAATTTGAGAACATTTGAAAAGGTTGGTTGGTTGGTTGGTTGGTTGGTTTTTCGGCTTATCATCACTTTTCGGGTCATTTAACTCCGAATAAAATTTCAAACTATTCAGTTTAGTATATGTTTTGGTGAGATATGTAATCACTACCGGAACATTTTAAAAAAGGGACCGTGTCACCGGTCACCGAATAGAGGAGAATAGAGAGACTCCCTGGACTGAACACGATAAATACAACACCCTCTCTCTCTGTAAATATTTTCAATAAACTTACTTTCTTTATTTAAACCTATAGTATATATTTATTCCTTTATTTCCTTCACGGAATACTATCTCTTGATTATCCCTATATATTATCGCCACCACAGGATATATCAGTATAAGAAAAGTTTTGGGCTTACAAAGAGTTAAATATCAAAACAGTTCAGTTAAAAGACAAAAGAGTTCTATTTCAAGCAATTCAGTTTAGCATAAGTACACAGATTAGTTCTATTTGATTCATAGATAGGTCCCTATCAGGTGATACCTCTCCGGGCCAGACTGAACCTGGGAGCGATAACAATGATGGGTTACTCCGCATCCCCCAAAATCTTCAGCATTACTGGAATCTCACCATAAGATTGTTTGGTATCGTATCAAGGAAACTAGTTGGGGGAGTCTTACCCCTCTGCAAAAATGTAGTCGGTGTATTCTACGGCCCTAGCTGGCTGGGCAACATTTGAATTAAAATTGATCAAGTTATTTGATAATGAAATGATATCAATTTTTTTGAAACACCTCGTAGTTTGTTAAAAAGGTTTTCTTTTGAAATACCCATTCATTTTACTGATAATAATTTTGTTTACAACTGAAATAGTTTATGACAATTCAAAATTATTAATCAAGAATATTCTTGTTTGAAGTTCATAAAAACAATCACTGTTCTGTAAACTTATGCTTCAAATAACATCAAATAAAATCTTGCACGCTTATAATCTCAAATAATTTTCTCTGAATAAATAGAAAAAATCCAAAACTTTTGTCTCATCTGTATTGAAAGTAAGAACTACCGAAGTATAAGTCTTACATCAAATAAAATCTTGCAGACTTATATACAATTTTCTTTATATAAAATAGAAATATCCAACACAACTGAAAGTGATGATATCGAAATCGAATTTTCTGAAACAACCAGTATATATATATATATATATATATGTGTGTGTGTGTGTGTGTGTGTGTGTGTGTGTGTGTGTGTCTGTCTGTGTGTGTGTCTGTCTGTCTATCTGTGTGTGTGTGTGTGTGTGTGTGTGTCTGTCTGTCTATCTGTGTGTGTGTTTGTTTGTGTTTCTGTCTATCTGTGTCTGTCTGTGTGTCTGTCTGTCCGTCTATCTGTGTGTGTTAGTCTGTCTGTCTATCTGTGTGTGTGTGTGTGTGTGTGTGTGTGTGTCTGTCTGTTTGTCTATCTGTGTGTGGGTGTCTGTCTGTCTGTCTATCTGTGTGTGAGTCTCTGTGTGTGTGTGTGTGTGTGTGTGTGTGTGTGTGTAACGCGAGACAATTCTTGGGGAGGGACATGTCTTGTCTGTCTTCATAGATTTTCTTTGTCTCCATAAAATAGGACAATATAAGCTAGTTCAACGTATATATATATATATATATATGTGTGTGTGTGTGTGTGTGTGTGTGTGTGTGTGTGTGTGTGTGTGTGTGTTCATACTCGTGGCTTGCAGAATTGTAAGATTTTTTAAAAAACTATGCATAATGAGATTTAAGCGACTAAACGATCAACCTTAATGGTTTACTCGTGATAAAATCTCAGTATTTATTGCCTTTCAATAAAATTATAATGCATACCTCACCCAAAACTTAACTCAGCAGGGTGGCTCAACTCTGAATTGAAAACTAAAACCAGCTCCGATAATATTACAACATTACATAAAAGGCTATTATTTCCTTATTTTTCGTTTCTCCATTTTGTTTTACTTATTAAAAATCATTCTTCAATGAAAATGCAAGTCATCTAATCATAGAAATAGCTTTACTAGCAAATATGATGTCTGTATAAGTATCGCCTGTTTTTTGTTTTTTTATTACCAGGTGTGCTTACACGACATGAAATCAATAAAAAATTCTAAAGATTTTTCTTTATTTATTCTTTCCTATTTTGTTTTTTTTTCCCGTTTGGACTGTTCTTGTTTTTTCTTCAAATTCAGCATTTCTAAAGGTTTTTCCTTCGTAAATATTCGTCTTTTTCGCGTATTTTACTTCATAACTAACATAGTGCCAAATGAGGGGATCATTTACGCATAAAACAGAACTTTCCTCTTTGGCTTAGTGGGTAGAGTGTTCACCAATGGCCCGGGAGACCTTGGTTCAATCTCAGGTCGCGTCATACCAAAGACTTTAAAAATGGTACTTGATACCTCCTTGCTTAACACTCAGCAATATAAGGTACGTATCGAAGTGGAGCAATCCGAAGAAAGGAGTAGCACCCTCCCCTACGCCTCGGTGTAGTAGCTATCGAAAAGGGAGCCTTCTAGTCGCTCTCGACTAAAGGGAGAAACTTTACTTACTTACTTGTCTGTGGTTGATGGATTGATTTTAACGGCATGCCGAACCATCTTGGGCTTTACCTGATATCATGTTATCATATCTACTAAGAAAACATTTTAAAGTTGCCCAATTGGCTGAGGCTGTAGAATACACTGACTGCTTCCCTGTAGAGGGGTAAGACCCCACCAACGAGTGTCCTGGATATGATACTAAACAATCTAACGATGAGGTTCCAGTAATAATGGAGCTTTGGGGAATGCAGAGTATCCCTTCTGTGACGTGGTCTACCACTGAGAGGAGAGAAATAAGAAACTTCCCCTACTCCTCCGTGTTTGAATTAGCAGACCGCCAAAGACTGACCGTTAAAAGAGGAATAAGGAATGTAGGTCAATTCCTCGCGGCCGAAGTAACAAATCCAGGTCAGAATGAAAGCCAACAGATGTTTGCATTCTGTGGCCGGGTGAAAAAGATAGTATCCGACCGAATCGCCTACAGAAGAAAGAGGCTAAATGATTGACCAGAATCCTAAAGCGGAAGTAGCACCCTCTTTCGTCGGCGGAAATAGGGATAAGGAAATCAGTTTTTGAAGACAGATGTCGCCGTGAACAGATGGGACGAATCTCGTGCCAAACTCCGGGCGAAGAAGCAGAACCAGGATTTTCAGGACAGTAGTTGAGGTAATAAGATATATTGAAACTGCCGCCGAAATTACCGGGGGAAAGCGGAAAGAATCTTGGACAAGAGGAACCTATGCCTTCAAGCCAAAGCAATATATATAAAACCCCGCTAGCCCGTAAAAGAGAAAATACTCTCCAAAAGAACCCGTCAAAAAGCTAAGTACTGCAATTACATATTCTCTCTCCCTCTCAATTTAAAGAAAGAAGCAAGAAAAGAAAAAGGAAGAAAGACATTTGTATTTATGTATTATCCGCTGATAATATAGCCGACACGTTAAATACGTGTGTCCGCGTGTAGTAAAAATCTTGTTATATTTTAATGTCCCCACGTGTTGAAATTTATTCATTCTGTTGTCTGTCTGTCAAATTGTCAATTGCATGCCCTCTTTTCAGCTTCGTTCGCCTCATGTTATTCTCGACTAAATTGTCCTATTCTTTCCTTTAAAAATATTATACGGGAAACCGGAATTGGTGACTACTATAATTAATATTATTATATCTAAACCTAGAGGCCCATATCTTCCATTATCCTAGGGGTAGGGGTAGGGAGAAGTAGTGGTCTGGTGTCTGTGTGTGTGTGTGTGTAACGTAAAATTTGGAACCCCCTTGCCAGCGGCGGTCAGTCTAGCCCCAAATTAACCCCAATATTATCTGCCAGTTTCCCTACGTTCAAAAAGGGAATCTTAACTAGAACTTATTTTGCGAGGGATCAAGTGCCAGGCTGCCCCGTCTTCACACGTGCGAAAAATAAACTCCCGTTTGGAATAAACGCAATATTTGATGGCACCAGTTCCCACACGCTTTCAAATGGTTGCCCGTCTTGGAATTAATATTTTATACAGCGTCACACTTCATTACCATCTCTTCTAGCCCAGATTGTTAGCACCTGATAGGGTCCTATCTCTGGGTCAAATAGAACTAAAGTGTATTTATGCTAAACTGAATTGCTTGAAATAGAACTGTTTTGACATTTAAACTGAGTACGTATGCTAAGCTGAACTGTTTGAAATAGAACTATTTTAAATAGATCTAAACTGTGTATTTATGCTAAACTGAATTGTTTGAAATAGAACTGTTTTGATATTTAACTGTTTGTAATCAAAAACTATACTTTTACTAAAGTGGATTGTTTGAAATCTAATCCGGCGTTAAATGACCCGAAAATTGTTTATACGCCGTAAAACCAACCAACCAACCAACTACTTTTTAAAGACATCTCTTTGACCTATAGATGTGACAGGTACAACTACTCCGGGTCAAAGTGGACCTGGGAGTAATTGCAATGAAGAGGTATTCCTCACTCCCCAGATATCCAAAACAGCAGCATCAACATCAGCTACAATTGGATGGTTCTTGTCGATGGGTTCGAGATGATGGCATCAGTCGTTTTAAATTAGTTTGGTTTGGTTTGGTTTAGTTTAGTTTGTTTTTAGGACATATCAACCATTGTAGGTTATTTAATGGAAAATCCATCTTTATCCATTTAAAGTTCTATTTCAAACAATTCAATTTATTGCCCAGTTCGCTGGGGTTGAAGAATACATCGACTGCTTCTTTGCAAATGGGTACACTTTTTTTGTTATCTAAAGTATTTCTGTCAAATACAAATAATTTGCACACTGTGCTATGGTTCCATGTTTTCTCATCTAATACGAATAATCTGTACACAATTTCGTAGTTTCAAGAAAGCACTTATTAATTATGAGAATTTGTTTGCACACAGTTATATGGTCGCAAGAAACTAATGATAATAATTCTAAGCAAACAATTCGGGGGTCACGTGACTATTCTTAATTCAAATAAATTGCATACGTATTCCTTTCTCATACAAATAATTTTTAAACAGATCTGTTTGTCCCATAGATGGGGCCCTAACAGGTACACCACTCTGGGTTAGAGTGGAACTGGAGGAAATGGCAATGAAGGAGTACTTCGTGCACCTCAGAGGTTCAGAAGAGGAGCCTCACCATATGGATGCTATTTTGTATCTTCCCACTGTCGTTTTCGAGATTTGATTGGTTCACCCGAGGAAAAGTTTCATCTCTGTTTTTATACTCATAAAACACATGAACGCGATTTCTGAACACGATTCCCTGATCTCTTGTCTGAAAATAACCCTAAACGAGTTTAAATATCTTTAAAATCAATGATTCAATCTTAAAACACACAGCATAATGATGATACAATAATTTAGTATTACAGTATAGTAGAAGTAAAAATATAATATTAAAGATAATAAAAGCACTAAAACGGATCACCTAATTTCGGCCAGACGAGCAGGCCAAATAATAATCAGCAACAAAAAAGAGAACTTGCAAAATTGTGGACTTTGCTGTCCCGGCTTACCACAGAATAAAACTGAAGGAAAATGAAAAGAAGGATGAGTACCTCGACCTTGCTAGGGAACAGAAAAAATTATGGAACATGAAGGTAACAATTATACCAATCGTGATTGGTGCTTTTAGTACAGTCACCAAAGGTTTATTAAAGGGACTGGATGACTTTGAAATAAGAGGACGAGTTGAGACCATCCAAACTACAACATTATTGAGAACAGCAAGGATATTGAGAAGAGTCCAGAAGACTTGAAGAGACTTGTTATCACTCAAACTTCAGCGAAAGCCCATCAGCTAACGCTGATGTGAAAAACTCTAAAGGAATAATAATAATAATAATAATAATAATAATAATAATAATACACAAGTGAGTGGGGAAGTTGATCCACTAGAAATTGTGCAAGAAATAGAATTTGTGTCCTCGATATGACACTAAACAATCTGATGGCGAGGTTCCAGTGATGCTGGAGCTTTGGAGAATGCAGAGTACCCCTTCATTGTCATTGCTACTAGGTCCAGTCTGGCCCGGAGTGGAAGCACCTGATAGGGTCCTATCTATGGGTCAAATAGAACTAGACTGTGTACTTATGCAAAACTGAATTGTTGAATAAACTAAATAGCTTGAAATAGAAATGTTTTTGACAATTAAACTATGCACTTATGCTAAACTAAATTGTTTAAAATAGATGTGATTATTTTTATTATAATGGATTTGGCATTAAATAAACTACAAAAGGTTGATATGCCATAACAACCAACCAACCAACCAACCAATTCTGTAGTTTGGATGGGCTCCACTCGTCCTCTCTTCTCCAAGTTCTCCATGACTGTACCGAGTGCGCCAATTACAATTGGTATCACTCTTACCTTCATGTTCTATTATGATTATTATTATTATACTCCTTGGAGGTGCCCGTGATGTAATGGTTATCGTCGTAGGAAATGGACACGGCGAAACGAGTTCAAAACCTGGACGAGGGTGATTGCATATCGCATCGCACTTGGGGAAGGTATGAATCCAATTATTCTCCCTCCAGCTATGGGTAAATAGTAGGACAGACGGGATTCTTCAGCTTTAGTGAGGCAACTAGTCTAGGAGAAGGAAAACTCTGAATTCAAACCTGTTAAGCTCGACTTAAAAATTCAATTTGTGTCATATCCTGCTCGAGCGGAGGGGTTGGGTAAATATGATTATTATACTCCTGGCGAGTTTTTCACACCAGTTTTAATGGGTTATTTTTCACTCGAGTCTCCTCAGCTCTCCAGGACTCTTCTGAGTATTCTATCTGATCTATAAATTCCTGTGGTCTGAGTAATTTCGATTCTTTCCTGATCTCCAAATTCCCTCAGGCTTCATTCCAGGCTCTTGGGGATCATTCAGCAACAATTGGTATCACAGTCACTTTCATGGCTTCTTCAGCTCTCTTTCAAGGCCTAAATATCTATCAATCTTTTTGCTTTCTTTTATTTTCCTTCTGCCAAACTACTTGTTGATTAATATCAGGCCTAATCTTTTCGCCGTGATAGGATACTCCGTTTGTGTCTTAAATCCAAAAGACTTAAATCCAAAACACTTCTACGAGTCTCATTTTTTAGGACGGATTCCAGTTTATATGAATACCGTTTGCCAGCAGGGTGAATTTTTAACTTTTGCACAATTCTCAGTGGATCACCTTTCCCACCCAGTCGTGCCTTACCTTGCATTCCTTTTGTGCCAGTCAGCTTATTATGAGATTAACCGTTTCATCTCTCTCACCGCTAGCCTATACTTGTTATTTTACTGCATATTTTCAATTCTCATGTTGATATAATTGGTCCTTATGGTATTATTTTGTATTGCTATTAAAACAGATTCAGTCTCCCTTTCCTGGCTATCTCTAGTGTGTCGCTTGAAGTATCCATACTGTTGTTTTTCTTTACATTTTTGCTTTTGAGATTTTGTTGTTTTATTGATCCTATTTACCAATCTTTCCGCTTGGGTAGGATATGACGCAAGGTCAAATTTTTAAGCGGAGTTTAACAGGTTTGAATTCAGAGTTTTTCTTCTCCTAGACTAGTTGCCTCACCAAGGCTGAAGAACCCAGTCTGTCCTACTATTTACCCATAGCTGGAGGGATAATAATTGGATTCATACCTTTCCCAAGGGTATTAGTGCTATGAGAAATGCAATCAGTCTCGTCCAGGATTTGAACTCGTGTCGCCGTGTCCATTTCCAACGACGATAACCATTACACCACGGGCACCTCCATGTTGTTTTATTGATTGTCCTTAAATTATTTCTGTTGAATTGATTTTTCTACGCAAACTTCAATTCAAGCGAGTCCTTTTCTTCCTTCTTTTCTTGAAACATGGAATCTATGTCGTCTATCTTGTGCATATTCACCAATTTCCTTGTCTTTTGATCTTTTTATTTGAGTTCTTTTCTGGTACATTTTGAGAATGGGTCAGTGTATCTTACAAGGGAGACAACCCAGATGTTTAATACTTCAATAAGATTTCTACTGCAGAGCTTGGTTTCGAGTGGTTTTCTTTTTCTTCTGAGGTAGTTTTTGCTTCATTTTTATGATTTTGTTTAATGGTGTCCAATTATTATTATTATTATTATCATTTTACTACTTGATAGTTTTTCACATCAGCTAAGTCTAATGGTCTTTCACTGAAGTTTAAGTGACAACAAATCTCCTCAAGTTTCCAGGACTCTTCTCAGTATTCAGGCCGATATCAATAATGCGGTAGTTTAGATGATCGCCACTACTCCTCTTATTTCCAAGTCCTCCAGTCCTCATACCAATCCTTTGGTAACTGTACCAATAGTACCAATTACCATTTGTATCACGTCACTTTCATGTTCCACAGTTTTTTTTTTTTCAATTCCTTGGTAAGCTCCTGGTGCTTATCCATCTTTTTGCTTTCTTTCAATTTTACTCTGTGGTCCGCTAGACAGCAAAGTCCATTATTCTACAAGTTCTCTTTTTTCTTGATTATTATAACGACTGATCGCCTGGCCGCGATTCGGTGATCTGTTTGTATATCAAAATCCCAGAGAAGTTAGTGCGTCTAATTCTCCCGGATAGATTCTGGGTTGTGCATGCACCATTTGTTCGCATGGTCAAATTTAATTCTCTTGTACCATTCCCAGTAGATCACCTTGCCCCCCCCCCCCAGTCGTGTCAAGTCTTTTTTTCTTTCAGTGCTAATTTGCTGTATTCGCTTATTATGTGATTGATTGTTTCATCTCTATCACCACATATCCTACATATTATTATCATTCACTCATTAGAGCTTTTCACATCAGCGTTAGCCGATGGTTTTTCACTGGAGTCTGAGTGACAGCAAGTCTCCTCAAGTCTCCAGGACTCTTCTTAGTATTCTGGCCGTTCTCAATAATGCTGTCGTTTGGATGGTCTCCACTCGTCCGCCAACTTCCAAGTCCTCCAGTCCCTTCAGTAATCCTTTAGTTACTGTTCCAAACGCACCAATTACAATTGGTATAATTGTCACCTGCATGTTCCACAGTTTTTTCAATTCCCAAGCAAGGTCGACGTACTTATCCTTCTTTTCACATTCTTTCAGTTTTATTCGGTGGTCAGCCGGGACAGCAAAGTCGACTATTTTGCAAGTTCTCTTTTTTTTGTTGATTATTATTAAGTCTGGTCTTCTGGCCGGGATTAGGTGATCCATTTGTATGTTAAAGTCCCAGGAGTTTATGCGTGGCATTTTCTAGGACAGGTGCTTGGTTTGTGCATATACTATTTGTTTGTATGGTCGAATTTAAATTTCTTACACATTTCCCAGTGAATCACCTTACCGACCCAGTCGTGTCTCGCCTTACACTCCCTCTGTGCTAATTTGCTGCATTCGCTTATTATATGATTGATGGTTTCATCTCTGTCACCACATAGCCTGCATTTGCTATTTTGATGAGTCTTATCTATTCTCGCTTTGATATGATTGGCTCTTATGGCGCTGTCTTGTGCTGCTATAAGGAGAGATTCTGTTTCTCTCTTAAAGTTTCCTTTTCTTAGCCATGTCCAAGTTTTGTCATGTGAGATATTGTTTATTAGTCGTTTAAACCGCCCATAGAGTTGTTCCCCTTCCCATTTTTGTTTCCTAGTTATTGTCATTCTGTTGTTCATCGTGTTCTCAGTTTCTTTTCTGGTGGCTGTAATGAGTCCTCCTTCGTGTTTTTGTAATATTATTTTTTTCTCCTCTAGAGTTTTTCACATCAGTAGTAGCTGATGGTTTTTCACTGGAGTTTGAGTGATAGCAAGTCTCTTCAAGTCTCCAGGACACGTCTCAGTATTCTGGCCGTCCTCAGCAATGCTGTCGTTTGGATAGTCTCTACCCGTCCGCTAATTTCCGAGTCCTCCAGGCCTTTTAATATGTTATTATTATTATTATTATTATTATTATTATTATTATTATTATTATTATTATTTCTTTGTTTAAAATTATATTCAAATTATTGTAAAAAAAAAATAGCGGTTTGCACAAAAAGATAAAAAGATCGTTCACATGAAAAAAAAAGCCTTTGGATAAAATATCGTGCTACGAGATATCGTCCCAACCCGCGTGATAAACTCATGAATCTTGAAATACAAAATACAACTGAAATACATAACCTTAAGTACAATGACGTTTATTCATATTTTGACGTGAGCAAGTGATCAAATTCAATACAAGTGAAGAAGATGAAAGAGAAATAAAACGGGAAAACCAATTTGGTCGAGTGTTTATATATCTATTATATATTATTATTATTATTATTATTATTATTATTATTATTATTATTTCGTACGTTCGCCTCTAAGACGAAATGTATGTAATAATAGATTTGTTAATTGGTTTCGCGTCTTATTTCTCTTCCATTGTCAGATATTTTATCCACATATTAATTCCTATCAAAAAGAAAAAAAAATGATGTTATTACTGAATTTGCCTTGTGTCAACGTCGAAGGTGACCCTGCAAAACAAGATTATGGTATAAATAATCTGGCTGTGTCAGTCTTCATCTTGGAGAGAGAGAAAGAGAGAGAGAGAGAGAGAGAGAGAGAGAGAGAGGAGACAGATAGACTGCAAAAGCTCTTTAATATGAACAAAAAAAAAATCATTATTTAAAAGCTGCTGTAAGCTGCTTGTAGGTTAATAGAAAAACTGCTGACCGTAGAATCACTGATTGTTTGATTTAAACGGCATGTCAACCCGTCTGGAGGGTAGGGAATCGCGTTCTTTGTACATTTATCTTTACATTTTTGTATTGTTACTGCGAAAGTTTTTTTTTTTTTGGTCATAAATATATATTATCAATTATTCATATCTAATACTAATAGTTTGCACACAGTTGTATTGTTTTACGTATTCCTACTTATTGGCATAAAGGTTAGAGTGTTAGCCAATGGTTCCGTAGGCCGGAGTTCAATCCCAGGTCGAGTCATACCAAAGACTCAAACAATTGTACACTCAGTATTATAAGGTACGGATCAAGGGTAAGTGGGGCAATCCAGGGAAAGGAGTGGTACCACCCCCTACACCTCGATGTAGTAGCGATTCCAAAGGGAACCTTGAGGTCGCCCTTGACAATGATCGGCCAACATATGTCCTTTTAATCAACAATTGTTTCAAGTAAATGTGTTGTTGCTTCTTAAGAATTTTTTGTACACGGTCCAATCGAATAAGAATAATTCTTAAACAAATCTTTTTGACCCGCAGAAACTAACACAAACTAACATTCCTAGTCAGAGTGGGACTGGGAGTAATGGCCATTTAGAGATACTTTACATTCACTAGATCTCCAGAATTAGAACCTTACCAGTTTAGTGTCATATCCAAGAGGATGCAGTCAGTGTATCCGAAGCCCCACCGTACAACTATAATGGTTGCTGTGCCGTAAAATCAAACCAAACAGTTTAGCAAATAGAAACAGTTCTATTTGACCCATAGATAGGGACCCTATCCGGTGTTCCCCCCCTGGAGCTTTGGGGAATGCGGAGTACCCCTTTATTGCCACTGTCAAACTGGTACTAAAATCAAAAAAAACAATTGCCATTTACAAGTCATCAAATACAAGAAAGAGGCGCTCTTAGGGTAACGGTTTTCGTCTTAGGAAATGGAATCAGCAACCTGAGCTCAAATCATGAACGAGGCTACGTTTCACAAAGTATTAACGTTGTTAGGAAAGGCATGAATCCACTTATCCCCTTCCAGTTATGAGTAAATTGTATTCGATAAAAAGTAGAGCAGATTGAGTTCTTTAACCTTAATTTGATAGCTCATCTAGGAGAAGGAAAACTAAATTAAAACCAACTTTACTCCGCTTAGAATCTGTCCGTGGCAGAGGAATGGGGTAAATATATACCAAGGATCATAAAACTCTGAAAAACCTCTTTAAAAAAAGCATACGGAAACACAAGGAGGTAATATATTTATCTCTGCCTTCCACCCTACAGGACTTGACACAACTTTTTTTTTTTTGTAGTGGGGGTTTTAGGGAAAAGGGAGGTCGGGCAGGAACCGAGACTTATGCCCTTGCTGGACTATGCTGGTCATAGGCTCACTAGGTGCAATGTGAGCCAGGTGACCCAGCTGGACTTGAATTCACTCGATGTAACGTAAGTCCAGCACGTTTGCCTGTTCATACCTTAAACTAGACCTGCTGGTCGAATGCTATGCTGTGTTATCAATGCAGTTCGCCAACCCCAGGGCGACCCAGTCGAAGCAGGGTGCCATTCGGCTTCGAATCTGACATTGATCTGGGTCTTAGGGCCTGTCCGGCACGAATGCCACACGGGGAGGAAATAAACATTAAAAGCAAAATCACTCAGTGAGCAATATTTCTAAGTTATTGAATGTGAAACACTCAAAACGGAAACAAGAAATTTACTGATTACGATTCAAGACTAAAAGTTGAATTTTTGTAAAATCGAACTTCAAAATCGTACTTCGAAATCGAACTTCAAAATCGTACTTCAAAAGCAAAATATACCAAGAACTGGACACGCATGCAAACTATTTAGAGACTTGTTGACCAGTGCCAGCGCTAACTGAATATCTACGTTTAATGGGCCAAACGCTGAAGACTTTGTTCTCAAGACTCTTAACCATTAATCCGCTTTTCCCTGGGTCTTATAATCGACACTAGCATACCACAATGGTTGATGAAGAAAAGAAATCAGTTAACTCCTGAATTCTTCCCTGCTAAGGTAACTATATATATATATATAACTTATTTTTATACCTATCTCTATAACTCTGGTGACGTGAAAAAAAATTGATGATGCAATTTGTGAACAAAAAGATATCACACAAACTGATTCCTAGGGGAAAAAATCAATAAAAAAGTAAAAACTATAAATATCGGTACTGCTTGAAAATAATCAACCAGCACCGCAATGTCTAACCAAAAGAAAAAACAGAAAAGAATTATCTAATTTGATACGTAAAAGTACTCCACAAACTTAGTAGAGAAAAACTAGAATACCTACCAGATCCAGAAACTAGCTACCCATTTTTCACCAACCGGATTATCAAGATAAATTAGAATTATCCTGATGATCCGGTAGGTGAAACCTTGGTACATAAGTCCTTACTCTTTAGGTATTCTACATATATTAGTAAGATGGCGACTGTAGTCGAGGGCGACCCGAAGGCGCCCTTCCTACAACGTCTTATAGTGAGGGCGCTACTACTTTCCCTGGATTGCTCCAATTACCCTTGATCCGTACCTTATAATTCGACCTAGGATTGAACCCTGGTCTCCTAGACGAACACTCTGAAAAATAATGTATAATGAGACAAGAAAAAGAACAATTTTAATATTATTCAAAATTTTACTCGACGGTTATCTTGTAATATTCATAGTCCTAATTTCTATACACATTATTTCTTTTCATTTCCCGCTCAAATTTTCAGACGACTTAAAAACGTTTAGTGCTGGTTCTTCAGTTTCTTTGGGAGTCTCAGACAATAAGTCTTAAAATATATATTTGGCAATATACTTCCATTTTCTCTTTTCAAACTGAAATGGAGTATTTCATTAGCTCGCATAAAGAAATTTGTTAAAGAATTTCTGCAAGATACTAGTAGCATTTCGAACACATCTACTCTACGATCAGCCGAGAATCGAAACATGAGAATATTTTCATTTATAATGCATAGATTTTTTTTTATGCCATATCAAAAATTCTACTTGGGTCTCTTGGTACTTTCAACCTTTATACACTTATATGCACACACACACGCACACATTGCCCAGTCAGCTGGGGCTGTAGAATACACTGACTCCACCTCTGCAGAAGAGTAAGACCCCCCCCCCCCTAATGAGTGTCCTGATATGACACTAAACAATCTGATGGTAAGGTTCCAGCAGTGCTGGAGCTTTGGGGAATGTGGAGTACCCCTTCATTGCCATCGCTCCCAGGTCTACTCTGGCCCGGAGTGGTAGCATCTGATAGGGCCCTATCAATGGATTAAATAGAAATAACAGCATACTTATGCTAAAATGAATTGTTTGAGTAAACTGAATAGCTTGAAATAGAAATGTTTTTGACAGTTAAACCGTACTTACATTTAAACTGCGTGCTTATGCTTAACTGAATTATTTCAAATAGAACTGGTTTTCGACATTAAAACTGTATTTACACTTAACTGAATTGTTACATATAACTGCTTGAATAGTTTGAAATGGAAATGTTTTTGACAATTAAACTGTACTTATGCTAAACTGAATTGTTTGAAATAGAACTGATTATGTACATAAAAATAGATTTGGCGTTAAATAACCTACAAAGGTTGATATGCCATAAAACCCAACAAACCAAACCAAACCACACGCACACACTTGCGTGCACGCTCACGCACACACACACACACACACACATGCACACTGACGCACATATATAAGCAGTGTCTCATCTTCGGAAAATGACATCAGTTCTTAACCAGCGAAGGCATGGACAGCTATCGATAGGTTATCCGTGATAATGAAGTTATCCTACCCGCTAAAATAAAAAGCAATTTAAAAAAAAAATTTTCAACAAAAAATGACAAAGCATATAAAAAAAAGCTTGGCGGCAAGAATGCAACAAGCTATATTAAACAAATCCTGGAAACAGCATCCCACAAAACAGCAGCTGTATAGTCACCTGCCACCCATAAAAAAACATCCAAATTAGACGAACATGACAATGCGGAACACAGCTGGAGAAGTTCTGTACGGACACAAGATGCAGTCTAGAAGACCTACCGGAAGTGATTGACGATAGAGACGAATGGCGAGATAGAGATAAATATATATGTAGATGATATATATATATATATATATATATATATATATATATATATCATCTTGTCGTGCCGCTTGAACGGATTTCCTTAACTCTACATATATATATATATATATATATATATATATATATATATATATATATATATATATATATATATATTGTAAACTTCATACGAAGTTTAGATTGGAAAATCTTTCCCCCTCGTTATTTTATGCATTGAGGTTTGGGAATTGACTCCATTGTATGTTTGTGTGAACATTTTTTGAGTAGTTTTAAAAATCTCATCTCATTGTAAGAGAAGATCAGATTAAAAATTGACATAAAATTGTATCAAAATACGAAAATTACAAAGTGAACTAAAAAAGGAACAGTTTTAAAACTCTTGAGGGAAAATATAAATCTGCGTTTCCAAAAAAAAAAAAAAAGGTAATGATGTATATAAATTGGCCGATTGTAAACGAGGGCAACCCAAAGGTTCCCATTTCACAGAGGTGTAGGGGAGGGCGCTACTCCTTTCCCTGAATTGATCCACTTACACTCATCGTTGGTACTTAATAATGCACACACACATACATACTGGATCTGTAGTCGTAGTCGAGGGCTGCTCGAAAGCTCCCTTTTCAATAGCTACTACACTGAGGTGTAGGGGAGGGCGCTACTCCTTCCCCTGGGTTGCTCCACTTTACCCTTGATACGTACCTTATATTGCTGAACATAAAGCAAGGAGATATCAAGTACCATTTTTTAAAGTCTTTGGTATGACTCGTCATGGGATTGAACCCAGGTCTCCTTGACCATTGGAGAACCCTGACCATTATGCCAAAATCGACAGTTAAAAATCCATGATGAGAGTAAAGTAAAGTTGGCGACCGTAGTCGAGGGCGACCAGAAGGCTCCCTTTTCAATAGCTACTACACTGAGGTGTAGGGGAGGGCGCTACTCCTTCCCCTGGATTAATTCACTTTACCCTTGATACGTACCTTATATTGCTGAGTATAAAGCAAGGGGGTATCAAGTACCATTGGCGAACACTCCACCCTCGAGACTAATGAGACCCCACTTATTTAGTAAAAATTAATTGACAGTTTTTCTATCTGTAGTTTTGCAACTATCTTCTTTTTCTTTTCTTTCTTTATTTTTTATTTTTATTTATTCATTTATTTATTTTTTCTGATCTCATCTTTGGGTTTCTTCGTATTTAGTCCTTTGATTTGTGTTTTTAACTAAAGAGGCAAGTGAACTGTTTCGCAAGAATTGCTTCCAGCTAACTTAAGCAGGTAGCAGATGTTCTGTTCCATTTTTTTTTTTTTTTTTAGGCTGAAGTGTTTCGACGTTTAAAACAAGTGAAAAGACAGAGATGAAGGAAAAAGGTGGAGAAAAGATAAAAAAAAAAAAAAACCTATGGAAGGACGGAAGTAGACACATTACAAAAAAGAAAGAAAGAATATATATATATATATATATATATATATATATATAATTATATATATATATATATATATATAGTTGTGTGTGTGTGTGTGCGTGAGTGTGGCTTGTGTGTGCGTGTGTGTGTGTATGTGTATATGTGTGTAAAATGGGTGAGAGGTTGTTGGCTGAACGCAAGTTGCTAAAACTCGGCATGAAAATTCAATGATGTCAAATGTGACACTTCAAACGGTTTTTCGAGTTCGTGTAACTTTATCAGCGAATAGTTTGTTTGTTTTCGTTTTTGTTTGTTTTCGTTTTGTATGTTTGATATTTTTTCCGTGTTGTTTACTTTTTTCTTTTTTTTTTCCTAACAAGAGTGTCGGAAATATTTTGCTTCTTTTTCTTCTTTTTCAGTTGGTTAAAAAAAAAAGAGAGAAAAATAGTAAAGAAAAAGAAAAGGAAAAAATACACTCATAATGTTTGTTTTTTTTTTTTTAATTTACAGAAAAAGAAATAGAAAAGAGTTCTTTACTTTTACAATTTGTTTAACATTTTTCCCTGTTTTTGGCAAAATACTCCCCGCACCCTAAAAATAAAAATCTATGTTTAACAAGTAATGAAAATCTAAGTATCTGTTTTGTAATTGTACTCAACAAACAAAATATCTAACAATAATCTTGTGTATATATTCGCCAATGGCCCGGGAGACCTAGGTTCAATCCCAGGTCGAGTCATACCAAAGACTCAAAAAATGGTACTTGATGCCTCCTTGCTTAACACTCAGCATTACAAGGTACGGATCAAGGGTAAAGTGAAGCAATCCAGTGAAGGAGTAGCACCCTCCCCTACACCTTGGTGTAGTAGCTATCGAAAAGGGAACCTTCGGGTCGCCCTCGACTACGGTCGCCAACTTTACTTACTTTACTTATACATACGCACATACATACATACATACATACCCCGGCACATACATACATACATACATACCCCGATGCAATGGGTAAATTGTCGCGATTTTAAATCATCAATTTTGCGCATGCGCGTTGTTTGTTTTAGGTTTTGTCTAATGTGCGGTAAAGTAGGTCTGTCGGGCACTGTCTATGAGGAAAGCAAACCTATGATGCAATTCCCTCCTCCAGAAATTTGGAAACTGTATGCTGTAATGCTTTAGCATTCACGCCGGAAGCTTCAATACGAAGATTTCCCAGTGTTTAGGTGTCCATCTGTTCAGAAGATTCGAAAAGAGTTGGATGAGTCCAATGGTGATTACGAAAATACGGCCGCTCAGAAGCCTAAATTTAATCGGTCTGATAAGAAAAGAACTCCTGAATTCGTTGGTCAGGTCCAGGCCATGATAAGCGAAGATCCCTGTCAGTCAATCAAATTCATAAGCAGGGTTGCCAAGTCAGCTGAGGCTGTAGAATATATCGACTGCATCTCTACTGAGGGGTAAGACCCCACAAACGAATGTCCTGTTATGACTCTCAACAATTTGATGGTGAGACCAGTAAAGCTGGAGCTTTGGTGAGACCAGTAATGCCGGAGCTTTGGGGAGTACCGCTTCATTGCTATCGCTCCCAAGTCTACTCTGGTCTGGAGTGGTTGCACCTGATAGGATCCTATCTTTGGGCCAAATAGAACTAAACTGCCTACTTATGCTAAACTGAATTGCTTGAAATAGAACTATTTTACATTTATACTGCATACTTATGCTAAAATGAATCGCACGAAATAGAACTGTTTTGACATTCAAAAGACGTACTTATGCTAAACTGAATTGTTTGAAATAGAACTGTTTTGCTATTTTACCGTGTGTAAAGAAAATCTATACTTATACTAAACTGAATTGTTTGAATTAGAACTGGTTGACTAAACTGAATAACTTGAAATAGAAATGTTTTTGAAAATTAAACAGTTTACTTATGCTAAACTGAATTGTTTGAAATAGAACACTTTATTTGTATAAAAATGGATTTGGCGATAAATAACCTACAAATGTTGATATGCCATAAAGCCGAAGTAAACAAACAAACAAAAATCATAAGCAGGGATAAAAGAGAGTCTTCTGAGTTTCTTAACCGGCATCAACAGTGCCCAGTCAGCTGGGGCTGTAGAATATACCGACTGCTTCTCTGCAGAGGGATAAGAACCCCCCCCACAACGAGTGTTCTGGATATGATACTAA
Source organism: Sepioteuthis lessoniana (assembly GCA_963585895.1). Classification (NCBI taxonomy): domain Eukaryota; kingdom Metazoa; phylum Mollusca; class Cephalopoda; order Myopsida; family Loliginidae; genus Sepioteuthis; species Sepioteuthis lessoniana. Next base: position 122,389 of record CAUZXS010004959.1, read on the forward strand.
ACTATCTGATGGTGAGGTCCCAGTAATGCTGGAGCTTTGGGGAATACGGAGCACCCCTTCAATGCCATTGCTCCCAGATCCACTCTGGCCCGGGGTGGTAGCACCTGATAGGATCCTATCTATGGCTTAAATACTTATGCTAAACTTAACTGTTTGATTAAACCGAATAGCTTGAAATAGAAATGTTTTTGGCATTGAAACTGTGTACTTACGCTAAACTGAATTTTTTTAAATAGATTATTTACATAATCATGGATTTGGCGTAAAATAGCCAATAAGATTGATATGCCATAAAAATAACCAACCAACCAACCAACCAACCAGGCATCTACAGCATAAAGATATTCATTATTTCTCATACAAGACAGAAAAGAAAAAAAAGGTCAATTTTTATCACAGGTCACGAAGGACAAGAGAAAAGACGGTACTGTGAAGCTTTTGAATAAACTGGAGCATCTCCTCCAATCGGAGATACTTTGTTGTTGTTGTTGTTTTTTCTCAAATGAGAAAATATTTCTGCCAACATATTCGACCGGTGAATTCACAGAACAGCCGTTGGTTTGCTCTGTCCCACCACAACAAGTTATATCGAGAGTGACATAAAGTAAACACGGAGGTTGAGGTGCATTTAAGCGAGAGACCAACAAATGGGAACTGAAGGCAAGGATAACAGCTGCATGTTAGATAAGGAGACCGTGGCTAAGGCTTGCGGGAGATTCCGAATTTGTAGGCTGTTTTAAAAAAAAATGATCAATAGTATTTCCAAATAATTCCCTAGAATTTTGCTGAACATATCTGATAGGTGGGATCTAAGTGTTTTCAATTTTGCATAATTTAGACGACAATCTACTCATCGCACTCTGCACACACACACACACACACACACGTGTGTATATATATATATATATATATATATATATATATACCACTAATACCCTTGGGAAAGGTATGAATCCAATTATTCTCCCTCCAGCTATGGGTAAATAGTAGGGCAGACTGGTTCTTCAGCCTTGGTGAGGCAACTAGTCTAGGAGAAGGAAAACTCTGAATTCAAACCTGGTAAACTCCGCTTAAAAAATTGACCTTGAGTCATCATATTTACCAACCCCTCCGCTCGAGCAGGGTATGACACAAGGTCAATTTTTAAGTGGAGTTTAACAGGTTTGAATTCAGAGTTTTCCTTCTCCTAGACTAGCTGCCTCACCAAGGCTGAAGAACCTAGTCTGCCCTACTATTTATCTATAGCTGGAGGGAGAATAATTGGATTCATACCTTTCCAAAGGGTATTAGTGCTATGTGAAATGCAATCAGTCACGTCCAGGATTTGAACTCGTGTCGCCGTGTCCATTTCCTACGACGATAACCATCACACCACGGGCACCTCAAGTCATATCCTGTCCGAGCGGAGGGGTTGGTAAATATGATATATATATATATGCGGAGTCAACACAGATCTATATATGCATATATACATATACAGACACACTAATCCATTTACCCCAATATGAAAAAATGTCTTTAACATTCTCATCACCCGTTTTCTCTACTTTTGAAAGAAATATTTTCCGCAAAAAAAAAAGAAAGAAAGAAAAGGATTGTCTCTACTTCTTTCAGATGCCACAAACCATTCGACAAAAAAAAAAAAAAAAAAAAAAAAAAAAACACAAACAAATAAAAAGCGTATAAGTTGTGTAAATTTCTGTGACGAAGCTTCATGATTTTTATCATTAAGGGTTTTCGGACTATTGTCTTCATCTTTATTGTAATTTCCACAACGTTTTGGCCGATATGTCCTCCGACCGAAACGTTGTGAAAATAACAATAAAGATGAAGACAATAGTCCGAAAACCCTTAATGATAAAATAAATGTATCTCAGCAATAATGTCAACCGCTCAAAACAGATTTTTGCCTCGAATATTGGATTTGCCTAAATTTGACATATAACGATAATCTAAAAGTACAATCTAATCCTTATATTGGTTAAATTAGCGGTCTCAAAAATGCGGCCTGCAAAAAGAACAATTTTCGGGACTGTTTTCCTATAATTGGATAATTTGTCTTAAACCTCTGATCATATTTCTCCCCAAAGAAGATCAAAATACACTTATATATTTTAGTTGCTTTCCATAACAAAAGCTGAAAAGAAGAAATAATCCAATTTTATATTCATATTATTATAATAATTATTATGACTACTCCTTTTAGGGTTTTTCACACGTGTTAGCTGATGGTGATTCACAGTAGTCTGAGTGACAGCAAGTCTTCTCAAATCTCTCGGACTGATCTTAGTATTCTAGCCGATGTCAATAATGATGTAGTTTGGATTGTCTCCACTCATCTTCTTATTTCCAAGTCCTCCAGTCTTTGTATCAATATTTTGGTGACTGTACCAAGAGCACCAATTACAATTGGTATCATCGTCACTTTCATGCTCCATAGTTTTTTCAGTTCTCTATCAAGGTATTGGTACTTATTTCTCTTTTCGTCTTCTTTAATTTGTACCCTATGGTCAGCTGGAATGGCAAAGTCCACTATTCGGCAGGCTCTCATTTTTTGTTGACTATCACTAAGTCTGCTCGTCTGGTAGAGATTAGGTGATCCGTTTGTATCTCAAAATCCAAAAGACGTTTATGGCTTTCATTTTCGAGAATGAATTTTGAGTTATTCATATACCAATTGTTCGTTTGGTCAAATTTAAAGTTCTTACACAACTACCAGCAGATCCCCTTCCTTACCGAGTCGTTTCTAGTTTTATACTCTTTTTGCGCTAATTTACAGGTTCAGCTTATTATGAGATTGATCGTTTTGTCTCTATCACCACATAATCTACATCTGCTATTTTGTTGCGTCTTATCTATTCTTGCTTTGACATAGTTAGTCCTCATGGCGTTGTTTTGTGCTGCTATCAGAAGGGATACTGTTTCTCTCTTAAGGTTTCCGTTTCTTAGCCATGTCCAAGTTTTCTCGTGTGAGATTGATTTCTATACAGTTGCTTTTCTTCCCTTTTTTTTTTTTGGCATCTAGTTTTTTGGCATCTAGATAATCCTCGCATTGTATGTATTATTTCTGATCTCTGTAATCAGCATTCCTCCGCGGTTTTTATAAAGTCTTTGAGTCACTGTATCAATGCATCAATTGTATCTTCAATGCTGGCAAATCCTCTTCCTCCTTCTTTTCTTGGCACATACAGTCTGTCTACGTCATCTCTGGGATGTAAGACCTTATGCATTCTCATTAGTTTTTTGTTCTCTGGTCCTTTTTGGGGGGAGTTCTTCTCTGATCTACTTTAAGAATGGTCCTGAGTATCTTTAGAGGGGGACAGCCCATGTATTTATCCTTTTGATGAGATTTCTGCAATATACTTTGGTGTCAAATAATTTTCTCGTTCTCCTAAGGTATTCTTTTTTTATTTTTTATTTCATCTCCGAATGTTTATCGGTATCAGCTTCCAAAATTTCCAAGTATTTGGTGATTCCCTTTTCTCTGAGCGTTCTGATTTTGTCTTCATTTGGTAGTTCTGTTCCTTCTGTCCTATGCCGTTTTCCATTTTTCATTATTAGCACGGCACATTTTTCTATGGTAAATTCTATCCTTATATCTTGACAGTATATTATCACAGCATGTATTAGGGTTTACAATTCTCTCTGATTTTTGGCAAGCAGTTTAATGTCGTCCATGTACTCGTACATTTGGTGGTTGAATTTTTCTTGCGATTTATGAAGTTTGTATTTGCCTATGCACTTCTTAAGTATATGACCGAGTGGTATCATTGCTATCACAAATAGTAATGGTAATGTCACGTCCTCTAATCTCACTTTTGGTCCGCCGTGCTTCTCCCCAGAATAAAATAGATTTTTTAGTTATTGAGTTTAGAACCCTTGTTTTAAGCTTAGAATTAATTTCTTGCTAGTAAATTTCATGTTTAACACTGAAATTTCATAGAAGCAGTATTTTATCGTTTATTTATTGTTTATTCGTGTATAATACGAAAGGCCAAATTCTGTTACTTTGTTTGATAGCAAACCAATCCTCGCGTGCGAGAGATCAATCGTAAAAAAATGATTTAATTTTTTTTTAATCAATCATTATTAATAATTTTGATTATTCTTCATTTTTCCAATTCTAGTTGCTTTTTTATTTACTTTTTGTTTTCACTCGTGTCGTCACGTCTACGAAAGTTCAAACCCACGTTTTCTTTTTTCTCCGTCGGTGATGTCTGATTCTATATAACAACCGCTAAGGGAACGTAGGTTGTATCATAAAAGTTCAAATGAATTAAAATCACTCGGCACCTTTGTCTTCGACTCCTCGAGGCCAATTTATGTTGTTACTGCTTTATAGATGAAATTTCTTTTTTCTTGTTTCCGATGTGCGCTCTTCCTAGTTGTCGTAAATTGATGAGCCAAGTGAGTTGTTATAAAAAAAAACAGCGAATTAAGAAGATGAAGAATAATCGACCTTACTTGAGTGTGACCCGAAGGCTCCTTTTTCAATAGCTATTACACCGAGCTGCAGGGGAGGGTGCTACTTTATTTCCTGGATTGCTCAACTTTACCCTTGATCCTTACCTTACAATGTTGAGTGTTAAGCAAGGCGGCAACAAGAACCATTTTTTGAGTCTTTGGTATGACTCGACCTGGAATTGAACCCCAGTCTCCCGAACCATAGGCGAACACTCTACTCATTAGACCAATGGTCCAGTAAAGAATAATACTAGCATGAAATTATCAATAAAGTAAGTAAAGTTGGCGACTGTAGTCGAGGGTGACCCGAAGGATCCCTTTTCAATAGTTACAACACAAAGATGTTGGGAAGGGCGTTACTCCTTTCCCTGGATTGCTCCACTTTAGTCTTGATCCTTACCTTATAATGCTGGGTGTTAAGCAAGGAGGTATCAAGTACCATTTTTCTTAAAGTCTTTGGTATGACTCGACCTGGGATTGAACCCGGACCACTAGCGAACACTCTACCCACTAGGCCAATGAGCCGATTTAGTGAGCTTGATTTTTTAAATTAAATAAAAATCAAGGTCAAAATTGGAAGTTAAGATTTGACTGAAACAGGGGTCTCAAACTGAAGGACTCAAAATAGCCATTAGTTCCTGGGGAAGAGACACAGAAGTCCAAAAGTGAGATGAGGTTAATGATTTCCATCAGATATATTATATCTTATATAATATAGAATATCTTGTATGATATACTATATTTTATATTGTATATTATATCTTATACGATATATTATATCTTATATGATATATTATATTTTACATAATATATTATATTTTATATAATGTATTATATTTTATCTAATGTATTACATTTTATAGTATATATTATATCTTATGTGATATATTGTATTTTATATAATATATTTTATATAATATATTATAATTCATATAATATATTATATCTTATATGAGATATTATATTTTATATAATGTATTATATTTTGTATAATATATTATATTTTATATAATATATTACATTCTATATAATATATTATATTTTATATAATATATTTTATATCATATATCATATTTTATATAATATATTATATTTTGTATAATATATTGCATTTTATATGATATACAATATTTTATATCATATATTATATTTTATGTAACATATTATATTTTTTATAATATATTATATCTTATATGACATATTATGTTTTATATAATATATTATATTTTATATGATATATTATAATTTATATAATATATTATATCTTATATGAGATATTATATTTTATATAATATATATTTTATATTTTATATTATCATTTATATAATATATTATATCTTATATGATATAATTTATTTTATATAGTATATTATATTTTATATAATATATTATATTTTATATGATATATCTTATCTTATATAATATATTATATCTTATATAATATATAATATTTTATATGATATATTATAATTTATATATTATATTTTATATAATATATTATATTTTATATGATATATCTTATCTTATATAATATATTATATCTTATATAATATATAATGTTTTATATGATATATTATAATTTATATATTATATTTTATATAATATATTATATTTTAAATGATATATTTTATCTTATATAATATATTATATCTTATATAATATATAATATTTTATATGATATATTATAATTTATATATTATATTTTATATAATATATTATATTTTATATGATATATTTTATCTTATATAATATATTATATCTTATATAATATATAATATTTTATATGATATATCATAATTTATATATTATATTTTATATAATATATTATATTTCATATGATATATTTTATCTCATATAATATATTATATCTTATACAATATATAATATTTTATATTATATATTATAATTTATATATTATATTTTATATAATATAAATCTGTAATTCAGCTGATTGACTGCTATTCTTCCATTTTTCATCAAAATGCGAATGCATCGGATAATATGTAGGATATGTAAATTAGTACAAAATGTTGAAGTGGGGACAAATTTTTCTTTTAAAATTTTTCCTTAATTTCGCTTTCACATTTGATAAATTCTGTTTTTGTTTTTGTTTTGTTTTGTTTGGTTGGTTTTTTGGGTTTTTTTTTTTTTTTTTTTTTTTGCTTTTTTTCTTTTTTCCCCATTTTACTGTATTCTTGAATAAATAGCAATAAACTGTACCATGAATATGATAAAAACAGAGAAAACTAAAGCAAAAACTCAATTTCATTACATCTAAGGAAAGAGCAGATATAATTCCTGCTTATTTAGCAAGAACATCCTCCATCTTAATATGTGTTGGCAAATCTATTTCTTCTTTGGTGATGAAACAAAAAAAAAAATGCCCCCGTGTTCTGTTGTGTAGGTTAATTTTTAATAATACGTTACCCCTCCACAAAAAAAAAAAAAAAAAAATTTAAAGACAAATATAAAATTGGATTATTTCTATTTTTCAACTTTTAATCTTGGAGTAAAAGCAACTGAAATATTCAAGTATATTCTACACTTCTCTGGGTTAGGGGCGAGTGAAAAAAGTTTTCGGAAAAATACTGGTTACGAAAATTGTTCTGTCATGAGCCATAGAGAAATATGATCCGCAGGTCGCCTATTTGACACTCCTATACTATCGATTAAAAAAGATATTTCTAAATTTGGCACTTTATAATGGAGAAATTCAGGAAGATTCAAACAAATTTTAACTTGAATTTTGAATTTTAACGTTAGATTTAAACTAAAGTTTTCACTTTAGATTAAAAATTTTTAAATTTGGTTTTAAGCAAAGGTTTTTAATTCAGATTAAAAAATTTTATATCAGAATACTTGATATCATATAACTGTGCACAGACAAATGATTATTCTTAAATAGAAATAGTTACCTGAAACCATCTAATTGTGTATAGATAGATCACGTGTGTGCAAATTATTTGCATTTGATCAGAATACTTGATACCAAGATTGAGCAAAAAAAAAAAAAAAAAAAATATATATATATATATATAAATACAAACATACAATATAAGCGATTCCTCTATCTTTTGAAATGAAATGGTTCTTTACGGGTTAACGTGCCGTTAAAGTCAACACAATCAATCTATCTATAGTAAAAAAGTAAGTAAAGTTAGCGACCGTAGTCGAGGGTGACCAGAAGGCTCCCTTTTCAATAGCTACTACGCCGAGGCGTAGGGGAGGGCGCTACTCCTTTCCTAGGACTGCACCATTTTACCCTTGATACGCACCTTATATTGCTGAGTGTTAAGCAAGGAGGTATCAAGTACCATCTTTAAAGTCTTTGGTATTGAACCCAAGTCTCCCGGACCATTAGTGAACACTCTACCCACTAGGCTAATGAGGAAGTAAATTAACTTATGGTTGTCACCAGAGGTGGCAGCTCTTGTACTAAACAATAACATCATAATAGTAATTTACTAAGCTTTTTGCTTAGATGTGGCACAAGGCTGCAGGAATGGAGTGCCCAATGACATCACAGTAACTGAGTTCGAATCTCAGTCGCGCTTTCAGACAAGTATACTAGGGAAGAGTATGAACTCTCTTATCCTCTTTCCAATGGGTTTAGTAGTTCCACAACCGTTCTTCTATATGAGTAGCGTTGACATTAAATAACCCACGAAGGTTGATATGCCATTAAAGAAAGAAAACAAAAAGAAAATCAAATTAACTTCACCTAAATAAATAGATACCCCACACAAACAATTACGGAGGCAGACTACACCAATGACATATCGCTTCTGGCAGATACATCCGCCCCGGCAGAAATCCTGCTACATTGTCTGAAACGAGCACCTGCAGGCATAGGCCTCCATGTTAACGCATACAAGACGGAATACATGTGTTTTAATCAAAGAGGCGATATCTCCACACTAAATAGCTACTAGTAGACAAGTCTCATCAACCGAGACAGACATCAACACACGACTAGCAAAGGCATGAACAGCTATCGATAGGTACCCGTGGTGTAATGGTTATCGTCGCAGGAATTGGACACGGCGACACGAGTTCAAATCCTGGACTGATTACATTTCATATAGCACTAATACCCTTGGGAAAGGTATGAATCCAATTATTCTCCCTCCAGCTATGGGTAAATAGTAGGGCAGACTAGTTTCTTCAGCCTTGGTGAGGCAACTAGTCTAGGAGAAGGAAAACTCTAAATTCAAACCTGTTAAACTCTGCTTAAAAAAATTGACCTTGTGTCATATCCTGCCCGATCGGAGGGGTTGGGTAAATATGAACAGCTATCGATAGACTATCGGTCATTTGGAAGTCAGACCTGACCGATAAAATGAAACGCAGTTTTTTTTTCCAAGCAGCGGTCATATCGATACTGCTATATGGATGCACTACATGGACGCTAACAAAACGTATGGAGAAAAAGCTTGACAGCAACTTACCAAGAATGCTGCAAGCAATATTGAATATGTCCTGGAGGCAGCACCCCACAAAGCAGCAGCTGTACGGCCACTTACGACCCATCACGAAAACTATCCAAGTTAGATGAACCAGACATGCGGGACACTGCTGGAGAAGTAAAGACGAACTCATAAGTGACATACTCCTGTAGACCCCTTCAAATGGACGAGCAAAGGCAGGACGACCAGCTAGAACCTACGTATGTGTGTCGATACAGAATGTAGCCGTGAAGACCTACCGGAAGCGATGGACGATAGCGAAGGGTGGTGGGAGGGGGTCAGGGAGATCTCCTCTGGCGATGAGACATGATGATGATGATGATAGAATGACTAAATTTTTTTTTAAATTTTGAAATGCAACTCCTATAGACCCCTTCACATGGCCGAGCAAAAGCAGGGCGACCAGCTCGAACCTACATACAGTAGCCCTGTGAGGATACGAGGTGTAGCCCTGAGGACCTGCCGGAAGCGATGAACGATAGGGACGGGTGGTGAGAGAGGGTCAGGGATATCCGTGCTGTTGGCACGACAAGATGATGATGATGATGATGATAGTCAATAGATTTGCAAATCATTTGGTGTGAGCTTGAGCCTTACCGAGTGCTCCAGAAACTTAACCTTGTGGTAAAGCAGAAGCGCCAAAGAATACCTCTAAAATATTGCCTTATTTATTTATTTATTTATTTATTTTTCTAAGAGTTCTTTCAATGTCTTCCTTCTTTTAAAAGTTTTTACAGTTCAATTTATTTGTTTGCCTCTTTGTTTGTACGATGTTTCGTTTGTTTTGTTTCAGAAACCAAATCAGGGGAAACAATTAATAAGAGCGTTTTACAGACCTCCCTTGTCGAGACCCTATTCCGTGAAGATCCTATCAGACGCAACTCGGAGGTGCAATGCTGTGAGAAATAGGATGGGAGAGGGCAATTAGATACCACTGTAACGGGAAAGGCTGAATTGGGGACAAAGCGAATCAATCGTGCGGGACAAAAAAGAACAGGAAAAAGATAGAGGAGAAAAGAAATAAATTGAAAGAAAAAAAAAAAAAAACGCGAATAGAAAATAAATAAATAAATAAATAAAGATTAAAAAAAAATCAGCCATTGTCCGTGTATCTGTTCAGTCGTTAGAAATCAGCCGTCAACATAATTTTCATCTTTTGTTTATCATCACGTGTCTTATCGCAAACAACCATCTTTCCTTTTTTTGTTGTTGTCGTCGTCGTTGTTGTTGTTGTTGTTATGCTTTTGTTTTTTTGGGGTTTTTTTTTTTTTTTAATTTTTTTTTTTTTTTTTTTGTCGTAATCACTGTCATCTGTATCGTCAGTTTCGAATTGATTTTTGTGTCTGTAGATTAACTTCTTTTTTTTTTTACCCCCCCTCTGAAACAAAGATTGGTTGCCTCTAAATATTATTTGTTCTTTTCCTCATAAGGACTCTCTCTCTCTCTCTCTCTCTCTCTCTCTCTCTCTCTCTGCCCTATAGTAGGGGATTAGAATACGTCAACTGCAGAAGGGTAGGGCCTCTTCCTCAAAGGGATGTCCTGGGTACGACACCTAAATAAAACGGGGTATCTTGACTATGACACCTAACCCTAATCCTGCATCTGATGGTGAGGTTTCAGTTCTAGAGATATGAAAAGAGTGTCGTACCCCTTCATTGCCTTTACTACCAGGTCTACTCTATCATCGGATGATAGTACCTATTAGACTCCCATCAACGATTCAAATAGATCTGTTTGAAAATTGTTAGTATTCGATAAGACCATGTACCGAAAAACCTCTTAAGAAACTACACAAAAAAAAACAAACAAACAAATATAAACGTAAAACGAACACGTAAAATAGGTCTAGACGGATGGATTTGCTGTTAAAATCAATCATTAGTTCTCTCATATGTTTGATAAGGCAAGGTTAAACTAGCCCGGTCGGCTGGGGCTGTAGAATATACCGACTGTATCTCTACAGAAGAGTACGACCCCGCCCATCAACGAGTGTCCTGCATATGACACTAAACAATCTGATGGTGACGCTCCAGTAATGCTGGAGCTTTGGGGAATGTAGAGTACTCCTGTAACATTTTGACCTCCGACCCGGTCGAGCTGCACTTGTGTAAATAACAGGTGTATCCGGTCGAAGATATCAGGGGATAACCTTCAATGTGGACGGGTTGAATTGAGTACAGATGCGATGCTCACTGAAGCAGGTGGATGTCAAACAATTATATAACCCGGTGCTACAGAAAGTTCGAGTTAGTTGGAGATCAGAGTTTGGAGCTAGTTGTTACAGTTCGAAGCAGTAAGAACCAGACCCAGCAGATAGTTGGGCCCTCAGAGCCCCCGGGGGAGCAGCCCAGGAGAACGAGAGAGAAGCGCTGCTATGACCAGAAGAGCTGGGGGGTCAATATGTTGCGGTTTTGTTCAGTCTCCAACTCACCTCTCTCACATAACCCTTTCGCAACCCTTTCGTACCATTTCGAATGTAGTGTGAGAGGTATATTTTTCTAAAGAACTGTGTCCGTTCGTCATTATTGTGTTGACTATGTTTCTGCATGCATATGAGTATGTTACACTCCTTCATCACCATCACCCCCAGGTTCACTTTGTCCCGGAGTGGTTGCACCTGATCGAGTCCTATCTATGGGTCAAATAGAACTAAACTACCTACTTATGCTAACTGAATTGCTTGAAATAGAACAGTTTTACATTTACACTGCGTACTAATGCGAAAACGAATTGCTCGAAATAGAACTGTGTTGACATTTAAACTACGTACTTATGCTAAACTGAATTGTTTGAAATAGAAGTGTTTTACTATTTAACTGTGTGTAAACAAAATCTATACTTATACTAAACTGAATTATTTGAATTAGAACTGGTTGACTAAACTGAATAACTTGAAATAGAAGTGTTTTTGACAATTAAACAGAGTACTTATGCTAAACTGAATTGTTTGAAATAGAACTGTTTATATGTATAAAAATGGATTTGGCATTAAATAGCCTTCAATGGTTGATATGCCATAAAACCAAACCAATTCTCTCAAAAGGATACTGATTCAGAATGTAGAGTAATGATCGCATTCTCTTTGTTGATTGGTTTGGTTTCTTTATTTAATGGCATATTAACCGTCGGGGGTTATATAATGCCAAAGCCATCCTTCCAGAAGAACAATAGTGATACTATTTAACCCAGAGTTGGGAGGATAAGGGGGTTCATACCTTTTTCCCAAGGGTCCGAAAGTGAACGTAAAAGAACGACTAGAGTTCGAACACGCTTACTACGAGTCCGCAGTCCAGCGGTTTAACCGTTTAGCCACAAGGACACCCCCTTTCGTTGATTGATTGACTGTTTGGGTTTTACGGTATATCGACCTATCTAGGCTTAATTTATGCCTTGTGTGCTGTCGTTTCTTTTGAGGTTATGTGATATCAAGTTTCATTTCCTAATACAAATTGTTTGCTTACAGTTACATTTTTTCAAGCATTTTTATTTAGTCAAGTTGGCCGACCTTAGTAGAGGGCAACCCAAAGACTCCCTTTTTAATAGTTACTACACCAAGGTGTTGGAGAGGGCACTACTCCTTTCCCTGGATTGCTCCACTTTACCCTTGATACGCACCTTATAATGCTAAGTGTTAAGCAAGGATATATCTAGTATCATTTTTGAGTCTATGGTGTTACTCGACCTGGGATTGAACCCCTCTCTCCCGGGCCATTGGCGAGCACTCTACCCACTAGTCCAATGAACCAGTAAAAAGTATATATATATATATATATATATATATATATATAAAGATATATATAAAAAGTAAAGTTGACGACCGTAGTCGAGAGTGACCCGAAAGCTCCCTTTTCAATAGCTACTACACCAAGGTGTTGGAGAGGGCACTATTCCTTTCCCTGGATTACTCCACTTTACCCTTGATCCTTACCTTATAATGCTGAGTGTTAAGCAAGGAGGTATCAAGTACAATTTTTGAGTTTTTGGTATGACTCAATCTGGGATTGAACCCCGGTCTACCGGGCCATTGGCAAACACTCTACCTATTGAACCCAATGGCCTAATAAGTAAAGTGTCTCAATTTAGATACTAATAATTATAGAGTTTCAGGTAATTATTTCTATTTAATGAGAAACATTTGTTTACACATAATTATATGGTTTCAAGTAACTAATAATAAGAATCCTTAGTAAACAATTTTAGCTTCAAGTAATTATTCTTAATCTAAATAATTTGCTCAGTTATATGGTATCAAGTATTCCTGTCTAATACTGATGATTTTCAAACATTTATTTGACCTATAGAGAGAACGCTTACAGGTCAAAGTGGACCTGGGAGTAATGCCAATGAAGGGTTACGCCGCACTCCACATATCTCCAGAACTGGAGGTTTGACCATCAGATGCATTTTAGAGACATGGGATATATCCCCCAATGATATTCTAGCAGGAATCATACCTCTTTTTAGGGGATACAGTGAGACTATTTTTAGCCCGGCAATCAATTATCTTGAACAAATCTGGAAATAAGGATTTCTTATTTCAAAATTACAAAGAATATGTTTCAGTTTGGTCGGTCGCGAGCGATGGGATGGGATGGGATTTGTCCTCCGTCCCATCTACCGGACGAGTATGACACAAGGCCTCCTTTAAGGTGGGTCCAGGCACAGGCCCGGAGCCCACACGCGCCCGGTATTTCCAAAAATGCCTCGGACCCCATCGGCATTCCCCTAAAAGGGGTGCCTCAGGCGCTGGGCAATAAGTCCAATGCCTCCGAAGAGGGTTAAAGCCTGGGGTCAGCCCCCTGATGCCAGAGGTATATCCAGTGACAAGACACACCCGACCTGAACCGTCCATCACATCATGGCCGGCCGAAACGTGTCCCATCAACAGGATAAGTCTCGTTACGAAAGGCCGAGCGATGGTCGGTCGCTTGTGATGGTATTTGTCCTCCGTCCCACCTACCGAACGAGTATGACACAAAGCCTTTTTTAAGATGGGTCCGGGCGCAGGGCCGGAGCCCACTCACGCCCGGCATTTCCAAAAATGCCTCGGACCCCGTCGGCATTCCCCTAAAAGGGCTATAAACCCAACCCCTCCGAAGAGGGTTTAAGCTTGTGGGGACGGCCCCCTGAGGTCAGAGGTATATCCAGTGACAAGACACACCCAACCTGAACCGTCCATCGCATTACGGCCGGCCGAAATGTGTCCCATCAACTGGATAAGTCTCATCATGAAAAGCCGAGAAGCGATATTTGTAGCTGCCTCCCACCAGACAGGACTTGACACAAGGTCAAAAGCCCAAAGGCCAATCAAAGTGGAGATAAAGGGGAAGGGAAGGTCGGGAACGAGCCGAGACTCGAACCCTGCGGGTCATTGACCCACTAAGTGCAATGTAGGTCTAATGAGTCTGGCAATATCACGGATCTAAATCTAGATCCGGGCACTAATGCAGAATATAGCTTGATCTAATGCTATACAAGGGGTGCATAGGAGTCCAAAAAAGTAGCTCACCCACCCAAAAGTGGCCCAGCCGATGTTTGTGGCCTTTCGGCCTCGAATCTACCATTGATCGATCTCCCATCCGGCACGAATGCCAGACGGCCCAGCCAAAAGACTGAGAAGCAATGGTCGGTCGCTAGCGATAATATTTGTCACTGTCTTCCACCAGACAGGACTTGACACAAGGTCAAAAGCCCGAAGGCCGATTAAAGTGGAGATAAAGGGGAGGGGAAGGTCGGGAACGAGCCGAGACTCGAACCCTGCTAGTCATTGACCCACTAAGTGCAATGTGGATCTAATGAGTCAAACCGTATCACGGACCTAAATCTAGGTCCGGGCACGTATGCCCGCATATAGCTTGAACTAGACCGTGAGGTCTAGTGCTATACAAGGAGTCTGAAAAGCAGCTCGCCCACCCGAAGGTTGCCCAGCCGAAGCTGGGGGCCTATTCAGCCCCGAGTCTGCTCTTGGTTTCGATCGCCCATCCGGCATGAATGCCAGACGGCCCAGCCAAAAGGCCGAAAAGCAATTGTCGGTCGCTAGCGATAACGACCAACAATTTGTGAGTTTTTTTTTTATTTAGTTTGGTGGCCAATCAGAAAATAGCCTTCATTCATTCATCCAATCTTGCTTTATCTCGTTCAGTACAAGCGATAACAATGTGATCAACTATAGGGAGAGAGACATTTCTTTCTTTCTGAGATTTAATGATAAATAATCAGAATCGTAAGAGTGTTTTTTTAAATAATGAAATAAAAAAAGCGTAAAGAAATAATAATTTTCTCAGAGATGCAGGAAATCAAAGAGATTTATGCAATGTTCATGAATAACTGGGAAGAAATTTTTGTCTGTCCTCTACTGACAAACGGTTAGAGCAAGTAATTTACTAAGCTTCTTATTTAGATGTGGCACACGGCCGTATGGTTGGGGCACCCAATCAGACTCGAACTCACTTATAGAGGTTTGCTAGCCTTGTTTTCTAACCATTACACCACCCGAGACGCCCACAAACAGTTAGAGCGAACATATTTTAGCATGCATTCAAGTTGGTCTAGAAGAAGGTTTTAATGTTTTAAAAAATTATTTTTGATGGAGAAAGATGATACTGATCGAAAGTGGGTTTCAAAACAGAAAATAATCAGTTGAAAGCCATGTTGCTGCAAGAAATACAGGTTTCAAAGTTCCAAGGTTATCCATCGCTATTTTAACAACAATTTTCATGAATTCAAAGTCCTGAAGAAGGTTTTTAAAACCGAAACATTCTACATCGACTTTCATTATAAATCAATTCAATTCGGATTATTCATTTATTTATTTATTTATTTATTTTACTTTTCTTCATACTGTTCTTATTTACTTCCACAGACGAAGTGCATACGATGTTTCCAGACTTTTTTCGTATGGGCACTTTTATTGATAGTACACACATGAAACTCTTGTCCCATTCGAAGTAATCTCCTCCAGCTGCAATGCACTTGTACCGTTCCAGCAACTTCTGGAAGGCCCCATGGAAGTCCTCTTGTGTGAGAGTGTCAATGACCTTCGTCACAGCCTCTTTCATCTCCTCAATTGTCTCATAACGACAGCCTCTGAGCTTAGGGAATAACCAGAAGTCACAGGGACCAAGGTCTGGACTATAGGGAGGGTGAGGAACTGTCTTGATGCCCATCTTGGTCAAATAGTCTGTGACAAGGATGGCGTTGTGGACTGGCACATTGTCCTGGTGGAAATGCCACTGACCCGATTTGAAGAGTGCTGGCCTCTTCCAACAGAATCTCTTCCTGAACTCCCTTAAAACCTCAACATAGAAACCCTAACCCTAACCCTAACCCTTTGGCCAATCAACTCTGGTGTATTGACTTCCTTACTCCTCCCACACCTCACATCATCCCTGACAGACTCCATGCCTTCCTTGAATCTCTTATGCGCCTCAAAAACTGATGCTCGATTTATGCAAGATGCTCCAAAAGCTGTCTGAAGCATTCCATACGTTTCTGTGGTAGCATTTTTTCCAGGTTCACAACAATTTTATTGCATATCTTTTTTCTAAAGTGTCAGATTGCATTTTTGAAATTCACCAACTGTGATAATCAGGCTTTAGTAGGGTGTATTCCAATTCCTGCTGTAGATGTTCGTTTGAAGCTGAAATCATAAAAATTAGTCAGTCATCTCATAAGATGTATAGCAATAACATACTGAAATTTCAAGAGTCTACGACAATTATAAATGCCCATACGAAAAAAGTCTGGAAACTTATCATATGCACCTCGTATGCATTAAATTTAATGTCCAAACCGTTTTTAAATCATAAAACCTTTACAGTGTTCAATGCTCGAAAATGCAACATTAGAATATATTTCAAGTATAAAAAAAAGATATAAAACAAGATAGTTTCACGTTTTCGATCTCAGGTAAACTGGTATTCAACACATCTGATTTTTTTCCAGACGTGTTAAATACTAAAACACATGAGTATCGAAAGCGTGAAATTCTGAGTCATGTATTTTTTATACTTGAAATATATATATTTTATCCCGAATTGCTAGAATGTCACAATGGTTTTGTAATCCTTTGAATGATATATTGAAAGATAGAAAAAATGCTTTCTTATTTAAAAAAAAAATCAACTCGTGATATTGCTGTTAGACAATAACCATATTTACCAACCCCTCCGCTCGGGCAGGATATGACACAAGGTCAATTTTTGAAGCGGAGTTTAACAGGTTTGAATTCAGAGTTTTCCTTCTCCTAGACTAGCTGACTCAACAAGGCTGAAAAACAGAGTCTGCCCTACTATTTACCCATAGCTGGAGGGAGAATTATTGGATTCATACCTTTCCCAAGGGTATTAGTGCTGTGTGAAATGCAATCGGTCTCGTCCAGGATTTGAACTCGTGTCGCCGTGTCCATTTCCTACGACGATAACCATTATACCATGGGCACAATAACAATCGCCATGTTGTCAAGAAAACGGTTTAGAAAACGATTGCGGTGGTATGGGAAGATCTTTCACATGCATTGTAAATCCCGAACGTCTCGTTTGCAGAAAACACTCCCTGAAACACACTGCTCAGTCAATTCAACAAATTAAAAAAAAAACACCAAATTTCCTGAAAGAAATTATCAAACCAAAAACAGAATCGCTTTTATAATGAAATACACAATGTAACGGAATTTTTTTTTAAAGCCAGAGAAAATATTTGACGGGTGGAATGCGCTGGAAACTTTTGCAGAAACTTAATTTACGAGGTGTAATAAAAAAAAGTATGGGTGTGTCCTCGTAGTGTAATGGTTAAAGCGATGGACAGCGTAATCGTAGTAAGCGAGTTCGTACTCCAGTCGCGCTTTTACGTTCACTTTCGGGCAAATACCATTGGGAAATGTATAAAGCCCTTTATCCTCCTAGCTATGGGTTAAATTGTACCACTACTGTTCTTCTGGGAGAATGGCTTTGGCATTAAATTACCTACAAAGGTTGTATGCCATTAAACAAAGAAACCAAACCAAACCAAAAATGTATGGAGATTATAGTTGCGAAAATTCACTGGAATACAAAGGCCAAAATGAACAAGGAATGAAGCTTTAATTTTCTCAAGCCCCCTTGGGGAACACACTCGATTATTCCAGTGAATTTTCGATTGGTTGAAGGACCTCTGAAACTCCTTTTGATGTTGTTTAAAGCTGTCCTCCATATCCTCAAATCTGTAACACTTGTCATTAATTTTCAGTTCGAGAAAAGAAAATAGCGTACAGAACTAATCTTGTGTATAGATGGTTCAGCACTTACTCAATCCTGTGTTTCACAGAAAACTGCTGATCAAAAAGTACAAAGAATTGTCGCTAACTTATCAAGACGTCATCATTTCATTATATGATACATTCAACTATTTACACTTCATTTAGATTATATATATATATATATACGCGTGTGCATTTTATAAATATATATGTATGCATGTACATTTATCTAAATCTTCAAGGATGTATTTGTAAGAATTAGAGAAAAAATAAAAATGAAAAAAAATTTTTAAAGTTAGTTTCCTAGGAGGCCTCTGACAGGAAGCGAAATCCGTGCATGCCTGAAAGATAGGCTTCCTGACATCAAAAAGAAAACCTCGCTGATAAAGAGCTCACTGCTAGTCCTGGATGGAGCTCCTCCTCTCAGCTGCTGACTGGGTAATATACGTACGCGCTTAGTCCTGGACTTAGCGGCAGGTTGTATGTCCAGTTGGCAGTAGACTTTGCTAATAATATCTCACTGAAAACAACCACTGGACAAACGACGAACTTCAATCTTTTATTACTGAAAATGACATATATTTCAACGTCTTGTCTGGGAGACGCGACTGCTTCTGCTAGTTCGGGAAAACGTTCCACTCTACAGAATAGTCGTTGAACCCAAAAATAAAGTTTGAGTTAAAAGGTATTCTCGTCTCTTTCCTTCCTTCCTTCATTCCTTCCTTAATTCTCTTGCAGCCTTCCACAGACAAAGAATGGAATTTCTTATTTTAAAAAAATGAACTCGTGACATTGCTGTAAGACAATACCAGTCGCCATATTGTCGAGAAAACGGTTTAGAAAACGATTGCGATGTTATGGGAAGATCTTTCACAAGCATTGTAAATTCCAAAAGTCTCGTTTGCAGAAAACACTCCCTGAAACACACTGCTCTGTCAATTCAACAAATTAAAAAAAAAAAACAAATTTCCTGAAAGAAATTATCGAACCAAAAACAGAATCGCTTTTATAATGAAATACACAAAAGAAGATAACAAGTTAATGGGGGATGAAGAAGAAAAAGGAGTCAGATGCAAAAGTCAAAATCATCCCAATAAAAACAATTGACGACCTACAACCACAAATTAAATAACCTAACCTCCTTATAACCCCATGTATTTAGAGCCATGAAATATTCTGATTATGGTTTAAAATATACAAATATAATGGAATGACTTGATGTGCACAGAAGTTAACTATATTCCTTTGTGTGTAGTCATATAATAACGTTTAAGAACGACTATTTGAAAGAAATTGTGTTCAAGTTGAATATTTTGAGATAAAAGCACTTTAAGTATTTTTTTCACAAGACAAGATCTCTCATCAAAAAATTATGCGAGACACCCCATAATTGCAAAGGAGTAAGAATCATATATTGAACCATAGTTAGTAAGATAACTTATGTTATTCGAGAGAGATTATTTTGAGGAAGGTTAGGAAGTATAACACGTATTGTAGCTGCGAACCAGAGTATTATTAATAAATAAATAAAAAAAATGTAATCATCGTTCAGTTTACTTCTGACAAATCCTCATTGACTGAAATGAGATCTTTTTATTGTAATATCGGGTCATAAACATGGTCTTCACCCATTTTTACAGTCATTTTTTTCTTCTTTAAGATCATAAAATACGTTTTTTTTTTCCTTAAAAATATAACTGCGGGTAGTCTATGATAGGATTTCTTGTAAAAGAAAAATTAGTTTTTTTCTCTGCACGTCTAGGTTGTACTTAAAAGCCCACATAAAAATATAAATGTTACCAGTTCAGTGAAGCACAAGTATCTCGTACATAATAAATAAAGATTTGTTTCATTAATATCAAGCGTATTTCCCCTTGATGAAACCAAAACGACAGGATCTGTATACACATATACGTCTAAATTATGTTTATCTCAACTTGGGATAGCCCTGTGTGAGGGCCTTAAAATATACTGACTGTATCCCTTGCAAAGAGGTAAGGCCTCACTTAAAAGGGGTGTCCTGGGTATGAGATTAAACTGCATCTGGTAGTGAGGCTCCATTGCCATTACTTCCGGGTCAAATCTGACCGGAAGTGTTAGTCATAACGGGTCACAAGCATCTGTTTTAAAAATTGTTCATATTCGATAGGAAAAAAAAACAAACAAAAAAACAAAAATTTTTGAAAATTAAAAAAAAAAAAACTGTACAAAAAATGTAAATATGAACGAACAATGAACGCGATTCCTTAACCTCTAGCCATAAAATAACCCTAGGCGGGTTGACAGGCCGTTGATCTCAATCAATTAATCAATCGACTTGGGTGTCAGGACGAAACAATGAATAAATAAGTAAAAACACTCCAATTTCCTTTTGAAATATATTTTACAAGTACAGGATATTTTATTTTGACAATTAAACAATCTAATTAAATTTAGACACAAGTTTTATTTTCGATCGGTCATTTCTTTTGCCGCACTTGATAGACTCACACACACGGTTGACATGTTCTTTTTGATGATATTCAAAATGCATTTATGCATTGAAAGAATGAATAACTATATATATATATATATATATATATATATATATACAGTATTATATAATAGCTCAATTCTAGATATTGAGCACTCTCCATATTATATTGCACTTGGTTCAACACAAACCCACAAAGTGGTTTTGTGACAACCAACACTGTTATAATATATATATATATATATATATATATATATATATATATATATATATATATATATATAGCTATTCATTATTTCAATAACTTTTGCCTCACTTGATAGATTCACTTACGTTAGAAATTGTTTTGGGAAAAAATCCATTATGCATTTTTAAAATCTTAATGTGTGGTGTTTAAGAGATTTATCCATTTAAACATCTTTGTTTTTTGTCTAGACTCTCAGTCCTCTAGAAATAATAATACAATGTACATATTTTATACATCCAGCTTGAAGAACTGCTTATAGACCTAATTTGAGACGTTGGATTAAATAGGAATAATGACCTTTGCAAGAAAAATAATTTGTAAATTTATTTTTCTTTTCTTTTTCTATTTTTTTTTCTTTTTTTTTTTTTTTGTAAATATTTGGAAAATTAAATTCTATACGATTAGTTACGTCTTGGAACAAGATAGCTTCCCTCTGCTTTTTATTGTTTTTTTGTTTTTTTTGAGACAACCACTCGATAAAAACCTACCTTTCTCTATGAGGAACAAAATGTTATTTTATCTTGAAACTTCCCCGTGAGCTCAGTTAGCTTTTAATCAAACTGTTTGACCAATTATAGAGAATAGAGAAACGCTTGTGGAGAAACAGTTTTCATCGTTAGAAATGGACTCGACAACTTGTGTTTAAATTCTAAATGAGGCTGTTTGCATTTCAGATAGCGCTAAAACCCTTAGAAAAAGTATAAATTCAACTCCAGCTTCCAGCTATGGGTAAGTAGTAGACTAGCCTGTGAATTTAACGTTGATATGGTAAACGGTCTAAGATAAGGAATACTCTGAAGTAAAACCAACTGTCGACCTGGAAGGGATTCCTGCTAAAGTCATTCACCCCCACGACCAAATCAAGTGACGGGACCTGTGATATATATATATATATATATATATATATACGTGGTGCATTCAATAAGTTTCCAGACGTTTTTGTACAGTCATTTAAAACTGTCGTAGACTCTTGAAAATTCACTATGTTATTGCTATACATCTTTATGATTCCAGCTTCAAATGAACAACTACAGCAGGAATCGGAATACACCCTACTAAAGCCTGATTGTCACAGCTGGTGAATTTCAAAAATGCAATCTGGACTTCAGAAGAACAATATGCAATAAAATTCTGTTTTAAACGTGGAAAAAGGCCATGCAATGAAAGCTGGATCTACTGCTATGACCCAGAGACCAAGATACAGAGTTCCCAGTGGAAGCATGCTGGCTCTCCCAGACCCAAGAGAGAGCTAATCCACCCACAAACTTTTGATTATCCCTTTTTTGACAGCACTGGCATGATCTACATGCACTGGGTTCTCACTGGACAGATAGTCAACAAGGAATACTATGTTGTGGTTTTAAGGGAGTTCAGCAACAGATTCCGTCGGAGGAGGCCAGCACTTTTCAAATCGGGTTAGTGGCATTTCTACCAGGACAATACACCAGTCCACATCTCCATCCTTGTCACAGACTATTTGACCAAGATGGGCATCAAGACAGTTCGTCAGCATCCTTATAGTCCAGACCTTGGTCCCTGTGACTTCTGGTTATTCCCTAAGCTCAGAGGCTGTCGTTATGAGACAATTGAGGGGATGAAAGAGGCTGTGACGAAGGTCATTGACACGCTCACACAACAGGACTTCCATGGGACCTTCCAGAAGTTGTTAGAACGGTACAACAAGAGCATTGCAGCCGGAGGAGATTACTTCGAAGGGGACTAGAGTTTCATGTGTGTACTATCAATAAAAGTGCCCATACAAAAAAAGTCTGAAAACTTATTTAATCCTTCTCATATATATATATATATATATATAGGAGGTGCCCATGGTGTAATGGTTATCGTCGTATGAAATGGACACGGTGACACGAGTTCAAATCCTGGACGAGACTGATTACATTTCACATGGCACTAATGTCCTTAGTAGGGCAGACTGGGTTCTTCAGTCTTGGTGAGACAACTAGTCCTGGGAGAAGAAAAACTCTGAATTCAAACCTGTTAAACTCCGCTTAAAAATTGACCTTGTGTCATATCCTGCTCGAGCAGAGGGGTTGGTAAATATATATATATATATATATATATATATATATATATATATAACGATTTTACGTGCATATCTGAAAGCAAACGCATTCAACATCATTATAGACTTAAACTACGAAGAGGAACTTTCGCTCTGTTTGTCTTCATACCCAGTCCGGTAATAAAAGCTTCTGGTGGCTCAAATAGTAGCACTGCCTGTGAAATTGTGGCATCACCCCTGGTTGGTGGCTGATGAGGACAGGGTATTGCTCATGATCTCACATGTTGTACGATAAAATATGAAAATAGAAATATAAAAATATATATGGGGGCTTGTGTGCCACTTGGATTTTCGAGCAATAAGTTTCAAACAAGTTCAAAGAAATTGCGCCAAGAAGCAGAAACCATAACATGCTGTTTCACGCAACCAGCACCCGATTTAGGATCGATCACATGAACATTTCAATAATGTTAGTATAAGGGAAAAAAATGAAATAAATTGTTGTAAGGTTTCAAGACATTTATTTGTACTGCTTCGAGCTTACATTTCATTTTTATAGAAAAAATAAAAGATGCAATGATAATAAATAATTATAATAAATAAAAACCATAAAATAATAAAATACAATTTAAAAAAAATTAAGATTGTTTAAATAAATCGGTAAATTGGCCGGTGAAAATAATGATGACATGAAAAACGAAATATGAAACCAGAAAAAAAAACTGAATTTTATTATATTAGAAATATTAATAATTACTATTATGCATGGCTTCCTTTAAGGTATTGCTGTTTTAAAGATTTCAGTAACTTTTGTTTGTATAAAGTCTAACCTTGCATACACGATTTTTACACATTCAATATATCGTAGATCCAACAACATTCTGTTTATCTCTGTACGTCCACACAGACATATATATATGGTGGGCATGCACAGGGGGCTAGGGTGGGCAGACATGGGTTATTTTTGAAGATTTTTAGTGCGAAAGGACATGTGCATTTTCCTAATTTTGAATTTTCGAGCAAACAGATGTTTTGTTTTGTTTTGTTTTTAAATTTTTGTTTCTCTCATTTTTTTTTTTTAAGCTAACAGTTTTATTGAAAAATTAATGTTGAAATTTGTGCGTACAGATTTTTAATCGAAATTGTGTTGCAATTTTTAGAATTGTTTTCTAGATAAGGTATATGTTAATTTAAGACAAAATACTTAAGTGATTTCCAGAAATGTTCTGACAATCAAGTTTTACTTTTTATTACAAGATTTTAAGATAATACCCCTAAAAAAGGCCTAAAAGGCCAAAATATTTTCCGTTTATCTCGAAATATGAAAATGATGAGATAGAATATACTACTCATATATATTCTAAACAACAAAAAAACAAAAAAAAACAAAAAAAAAAAAACAACTTATATACAATCTTTTTAAAGTAATTTCATTTAGTTCTGCGTCAGCTATTTGGAAAACATCCATAATCAAAATTGTCATTAAATTACCAATATTTTGTCGACAAAGTGCATTATTAGAATAAATATCAGGCACACTACATGTATAGGAACTGTATTTCATTACAGTTTGGCTCTCTAGACTGAGACATATTTCGGCCGGCAATGTTTTCCGGCACGCTGATCAGGTCGGATGTGTCTTGGCTTCGGTGGCGGTTAGTCAAGGCCGTCTGACATGGGTTCAAGGAAGCCGGTATTTATGACCGGCGTGCTAAGATTGGTGCCCTTAAGCCTCAAGGGGCCGTCCCCCAAGGCTCTAACCCTCTCTGGTGGGAATAAATTTATCGCCTGGCGCCTGAGGCACTCCTTTTTAAGAGAAATCCGAAGGGGCTCAAGCCATTTTTTGGAACTACAAGACGTGTGTGGGCTACGAACCTGCACCCAGTTCCCTCAATAAAAAAGGGCTATTTGTCGCACGCGCGCGTAAGTGGGGCGCTCGACAAATACCAGTCATGACATGTATAATTTTGCTTGCGCAGTTTTGAATGATTTTATCTCCAAATAAATAGTGACGTAAAATATTTTTTCTCGCTTGTGATCGAGGATTTATAGATGTTATTGTATACTATTTTCAAATCTGAAACGAAAAAGAATACAACATGATTATAAGTAGAACTATTAGCAGTCACATGGGTCTCATGTGTATTGAGACGCCATGTACATCATGTATAATTCCACTGTGAAAAACAAAACTCCAAGTCAAACTGGGCGTATTAATTTCATTTAGTTTCATACTGCCATTACTTAATTTGAAGAATCGAAGACTTTGATTTCCCATCTTCAGATAAAACTTTTGCAATTTCAAAACATTATAAAAGATGACCATTAAAATTACTAAAAATAATCGTTAAATAAGATGAAAGATTCCTTATCTCTGGGTTTTGGTCTATATTACATGTTGAATGTTGAGAGTAATGTGTGGTATACATTGTATATTGGCCTTGTGCTGTAATATTTCGTTTTTTGATTTTTTTGGGTGGGGCACTTTTTATGCATGTCGAGAGTTTAATAAATATTCAATTCTTTCCAACACGTCTGTTTAGAGGTCATAAACAGATTACTGCTGAAATTCTGGCCCATGATTATGTGGCCATTGTATGGGTTTATAATATTTTTTAAAATATTTGCCATGTTCAATCAAAATATCCATGAAACAGCCAATTTAGCCCCCACTGTGGCATGTTTATTCTTTAATAAATATAACGTGTGGAAACTAAATGCAAATATGTTATATTGGTATTGGTGTATTTCTTCGAGAAATAATGGTTAGAGAACTATTCACCGAGAAATTTTCAAACCATTTATCCTGGCTATGGCATTAAACGGAATCTGGTGGTGAGGCTCCAGTTCTAAACTTCTGGGAATTGTGAAGTAACCTTTCATTCCCATTACTTCTAGGTTCGCTCTCACTTGGAGTGGTAGTATCTGTTAGGGCTTCATCTATTGGTCAAATAGATCTCTTTAAAATGGTTCGTATTCGATAGCCCTGTGTGCAATATATATATATATATATATATATATATATATATATATATATATATATATATATATATATATTATTGAAAAAAAGATAATGCAATTTGTAAATAAATAAAAAAAACTATAAACCAATATCTGGACAAAAAAAAAAATTTAAAAAAAAGAATAACTAAAAATATCCGTACTGATTGAAAATAATCAAACAGCACCGCAACGCCTAGCCAAAAGAAAACCACCGACAGAGTTACCTAAGCCAATATGTAAAAGTGCTCAACACTCTAAGAAGAGAGAAATTAGAATGCCTAAAAGACACAGGTTTCTCCTAACGGCTTTTCAGTATAATTCTGACTAAAGAGGGATGGCCTAAACGACATTTTATTAGAAAAGTGGCCACCAGAAGAAAAGAAAATAAACATAAAAAAAGACATTCTATCAGCTAAGGAGCCAGGCTTTTTATTTCTACAAAGATTCTATATTTCAGATCGCTGATTGAGCAATTCATTGGGTTGATTCTAAGAAGCTATAGCTAACTCTTCCTCCATACATAGGAGACAATAACTACCACTAACCTTAAATTTTGGTATTTTCTATTATGTTATTATATATATATATATATATATATATATATATATATATATATATATATATATATCAGGGGCGGAGATGGGACTAGTGCTACTCGTGCCCGGCACGACCAATAATTCGGTCAATGTTATTCAAAATGGATTAAAAATCATCCATTAATTTCAAGCAAACATACTTAGTCTGATCTCAATTAAATTACGTATCTATTCAAGTTTCGATAACTAAGTAGCCAAAAGTTCATAAATATATCTGGGAATAATACAATGATGCTGTTTTGAACGGATGGTCTTTGTCCGGCCACCGTCAAATCCATTGAACATCCCATAAAATCGGCTATAATGTTGAACACGCGTAATCCGTGCTCAGCACAAGACCCTTATAATAACAGTAATGTTAGAGAAATCCGCTTTTGGCTGTAGCCAATAGCAAGAGCAACTCAAAATACCGTGCTCAAAAAAATTAGCACAATGTGACTGCTGACAGCTGACTTGGGAAGAGGGAGAGGGACCGAGAGAGAGAGAGAGAGAGAGAGAGAAAGAGAAAGAGAGAGGGGGGATAGCAGATTATAGCCGTCGCCGACGTCATCATCATCGCTAAGGTAAATGTTGGTTAAACGGCGTGTTTTAATTCGTTTTTTCACTAACAGATCTCTATTTCTTTAATGAATGTTGCATATATTACATTCTGTAACTAAAATTTGTTTATTTGAATACATTTTCAACAAATAATCTTTGTCATCAATTTCTTTATTTTAATAAACATATTTTTCTTGTCATAGTAATGAACATCTTCTCTTTTCTTCTATACTTTTGAAAGGAAAAAAGATTATCTTATCTACTGTATTAACAAGACTACAAATTATAGTATCTTGATTGTTTACAAAAAAAACACCATGCAAGGTACGTTAGTCAATCTGTGCTATACAATGGAGAATCACGCAATAGCAACTATGATGACTTACTTTGGGTCCACGGACCACGGGTTGGGAACTGAAGTTGACAGAGGGCGGGGGGGGGGCACGAGTAGCAAAAATAGGCTAGAGTCGCTACTGATATATATATATATATATATATATATATGTGTGTGTGTGTGTGTGTGTGCATGTATATATATGTGTGTGTGTATGCATGTATATATATGTATGTGTGTGTGTGTATGCATGTATATATATGTGTGTGTGTGTATGCATGTATATATATATGTGTGTGTGTATGCATGTATATATATGTGTGTGTGTGTGTATGCATGTATATATATATGTGTGTGTGTGTGTATGCATGTATATATATATATGTGTGTGTGTGTGTGACTCATTAGACTAGGTTTTTCCAACGTATAATATGAACGATCTATTTGAAAATGTCAACACGCATAACATTTTGTCCTTTTTGAGAAAATAGAATTATACCAGAAATGATAAACGTAAACCAAATCAATACAATACAAATTAATTATTTGAAAATAATCCCAGAGGATATCGACATATCGTTAAAATGAAATAAAAACTCTTTGGAAAAAACTGCTCAAAAAAGTGAATGTAAATTTAAACGCTCCATGTACAGGATTTCCTAATCTGTCCACATAAAATAACCCCAAATGGGCTAATGCCGTTAAAATCTATCAATTAATCGTGTACATGAAATAGTCATCAGAAGAAGACCGGAGAACAGACTGGCCAAAACTTAATGAAAATGATAACATGAGGATAATTTAAAAGTCATTGAGGATTGTTTCTTTTTTTTTTTGTTCTTGTTTTTTTTTTTTTTTGGTGGGGGGTTGTATGCATTGATTCTCTCTCTGTTTCTCTATATTTCTCTGTCTCTTGTTCTGTTTAGATTTGTGTAAATGTGTAAACATCTTAATGTCTGCGTGCATGGGCATCTGCTGCTATTTTCCCAGTAGGTGGTGGGCAACAAGAGGATTTATTTGGAATGTATCTTATTGGCAACTCTGTTAAACAATAAGCATTTCACCTGTGGAAAAAGTGATGCGTTCATTGCCAATTATAGTGTAAGCGAATACTATCTACAAGATGATCCCTTGCTCTTGATAAGAAGGTCAAATCCAAAATGAGAGCAAATGACTTATAAATCCAGAGGAGTAGATAAATTGTTTAATCCCCAACTCTTGCAGGATATATCTCTCCATCCTAGTACCTCACTTGTGATGGTGTGATGGTTCAATTTGAAAATGCATGTGCGTGTCTTGTTTTGATCATATTTGACTGTCTGCATCTTTTCCTTTTGTATCTCAAGATTCTAGAGAATTTTATTGGTCTCATTTTCTAATACGGATTCTAGTTTGTGCATATACCATTTTTTAGTGTGGTCAAGTTTTAATCTCTTGTATAATTCACAGTGGATCACTTTACCCACCCAGATTATTGTAAGTTTTTTTTTTTTTTGTTTTTTTTTTACACCAGCGTTACTTGATCTTTTACTGGAGTGTAAATACAGCAAATCTCCTCGGGTTTCCGGGACTCTCCTCAGTATTCTAGCCGGTGTTAACAATACTGTGACCTGGGTGGTCCCCATTCATTCTCAGATTTCAATTTTTTCAGTCTTTTTTCAAAGCTTTTAGGGACCGTTTCAAATACACCAATTACTATTGGTTTCACCGTCACCCACATATTTCCTGTTGTTTTTTTTTGGTGGGGGGGTAATTCTTTGCCAAGTTTCAAGTATTCGTCCTTTTTTTATTTTTTTTTTATTTTTATTTTTTTAGCTTTCTTTCTTTCTTTCTTTCTTTATTTCTTTCTTTCTTTCTTTCTGTTGTCCGCTGGAACGACAAAATCCACGAGATGAGAAGTTCTTTTTTCTTCTTTATTGTCATTAATAAGATTATTGAATTTTCTGTTTTATTTTCGGTTTCTTATAATCCTTCACCAGGTCTTTACCCAAGACCTAACGTGAGGGAAAGCAGTGTATATGTATTCTATGTATGTATGCTTTTTTGCTGCCTCTTTTGATTTGCATTGATAATACTCTTATTATTATTATTCCTCTAGAGTTTTTCACATCAGTGTTAGCTGATGGTTTTTCACTGGAGTTTGAGTGACAGCAATTCTCCTCAAGTCTCCAGGACTCGTCTCAGTATTCTGGCCGTCCTCAGCAATGCTGTCGTTTGGATAGTCTCTATTATTATTATTATTATTATTATTATTACTTTACTCATTTTAGAATTTTTCATACCAGTGTTAGCTGATAGTTTCCCACTAGAGTTTGAGTGACAACAAGTCTCCTCAAGTCTCCAGGACTCTCCTCAGTATTCTGGCCGATCTCAACAAAACTGTAGTTTGGATAGTCCCTACTCGTCCTCTTATTTCCAAGTCCTCTCCTCCTTATATCAATCCTTTGGTTACCGTACCAAGTACTCCAATTGCAATAGTATCACCGTCATTTTAATGTTCCATAGTTTGTTTGTTTTTTCAATTCCTTGGCAAGGTCTATCTAGGTACTTTTCTTTCTTTTCCTTTTCTTTCAATTTTTCTCTGTGGACAGCCGGGACACCAAAGTCCACATTTCGGCAAGTTCAGTTTTTCTTTTGTTGATTATTACAACGTTTGATCGTCTGGCCGAAATGAGGTGATCCGTTTGTATCTCAAAATCCTAGAGGAGTTTATGTGTCTCATTCTCCAGGACAGATTCTGGGCTGTGCATATACCTTTTATTCGTATAGTCAAACTTCATTTTCTTGCACGATTCCCAGTGGATCACATTGCCTACCCAGTTGTGTCTCGTCTTATACTCTTTCTGTGCTAATTTGCTGCATTCGCTTGTGTGTTTGATCGTTTCGTCTCTATCACCATATCACCTACATCTGCTCGCCTACATTATTACTACTTGTATGTTTTTCCCACCAGCCCTAACTGGTGGTTTTCTATTGGAGCCTGAGTGACATCAATTCTCCTCGGGTTTCCAGGACTCTTCTCAGTATCCTAGCCAATTTTAGTATTGCTGTGGTCTGGATTGTTTCACTTCTTCCTCTAATCTCCAATTCATCTAGTTTTTTTTTCAGATCCACGGGGACTATTAAAAGGTCTCCAACTACGGCTGGTATTATCCCCACCTCTCTCTCTCTCTCTCTCTCTCTCTCTCTCTCTCTCTCTCTCTCTCTGTGTGTGCGTGTGTGCTGTCGTTGTAGATGTTGTAGTAGTGTGTGTTGTCTATGAATACTTACCGGTGTTTGGTTTCGTGTTTGTTTGTGAATGTGTCCATAAAAGAAAGAAAGAAAGAAAGAAAGAAAGAAAGAAAGAAAGTGAAAAAGACATTTTGAAAAAAAAAAAGAAAAAGAGAAAATGAGATTACAAAATGAAAGAAATATGAAAGAAACAAAGGAAGAAAAAAAGGAAAGAAACAAAGAAGCAAAGAAAATAAGAGTAAAGGAAATATTTGAAAAAGAAAACGATAAAATGAAAGTATCATAAATTCTGAGAAAGAAAGAAAGAAAGAAAGAAAGAAAGAAAGAAAGAAAGAAAAGGGATAAAAATAATTTTTAATTTAAAGAAATTTAATGAAAAAATAAATTCTGTCAGTGGGACTAAAAGAAATGTCGTTAAAGAAAAAAATAGAAGAAAAATATTTTCAAATTATTATAAGCTTATCTCTACCTATTTCCCTTAACAACCGCACAAATACAGAAGAACGAGGGATTAGCAAGAATCGAATCTATTTTAAATTATCTGATATATCCAATACGACGCACAACAAACTCGATTTGCTTTTTAAAATTATTGTGTTTGTCTATTTCGTTTATCTTAGTTCATTATTTTTGCTACTTCTTCTTTTTCCTTCTCCTCCTCCTCCCCTCCTCCTCCTCCTCCTCCTCTTCTTCTTCTTCTTCTTCTTTTTCTTCTAATCATTATCATAATTTACTCATTACAGTTTTTCACATCGGTTTTAGCTGATGGTCTTTTACTGGAGTTTGAGTGACAGCAAGTCTCCTCAAATCACCGGGACTCTTCTCAGTATTCTTGCCGTTCTCAATAATGTAGTTGTTTGGATGGTCTCCACTCGTCCTCTGATCAGTCCTTTAAATAATCCTTTGGTGACTATACCAAAAGCACCAATCACAATTGGTATAATTGTCACCTGAATGTTCCATAGTTTTTTCAATTCCCTAGCAAGGTCGAGGTACTAATCCTTCTTTCACATTCTTTCAGTTTTTTCTGTGGTCAGCCGGGACAGCAAAGTCCACAATTTGACAAATTCTCTTTTTTGTTGATTATTATAAGGGGCATTGGCCTAATGAGTAGAGTGTTCGCCAATGTCCCGGGAGACCGGGGTTCAGTCCCAGGTTGAGTCATACCAAAGACTCAAAAAATGGTACTTGATGCCGCCTTGCCTGGCACTCAGCATTCTAAGGTGAGGATCAAGGGCAAAGTGGAGCAATCCTGGGAATGGAGTAGCGCTCTCCCCCACCTTGCTGTAGTAGCTATTGAAAAGGGGGCCTTCTGGTTGCCCTCGATTAACTTTACTTACTTATAAGGTCTGGTCTTCTGGCCGAGATTAGGTGATCCGTCTGTATGTCGAAGTCTCGTAGGAGTTTATGAGTGTCATTTTCTTGGAGAGATGCTGGGTTGTGCATGTACCATTGGTTCGTATGGTCAAATTTAAATTTCTTGCACATATCCCAGTGGATCACCTTGCCCACCCAGTCGTGTCTAGTCTTATACTCCTTCTGTGCTAATTTGCTGCATTCGCTTATTATGTGATTGATTGTTTCGTCTTTATCACCACATAACCTACATTTGCTATTTTGTTGCTTCTTATCTATTCTCGCTTTGATATGATTGGTTCTTATGGCGTTATTATTATTATTATTATTATTATTATTATTATTATTATTATCTATACGCTTTTTTACGATTGGTGTTATTTTTTATTGAATTCTGAGTGATAGTAAGGCTCCTCATCTAGTTGATTTTAACAATGCTGAGGTCTAAATCATTTCGATTTTTCCTCTGATCTTCAATTCCTCTTGTATTCTTTCCAATTCCTTGTTACCGCTCCAAGTGCACCAACTGCTATTCGTATTACAGTCAACTTCATGTTTCACAGTTTTTTCAGCTTTCCGGAAAGATCCAGTTACTTGTCTCTCTTTTCGCTTTGTTTTCATATTATGAGCCATTGGATCGGCAAAATCTACTAGACAAGTTCTTTCATTATCATTAATTAGTCCAAGGACCAATCTTATTGACGGTATTGGGTGATTCGTTTGTATCTCAAAATCCCTGAGGATTTGTGGGTCTCATTTTCTTGAACAGATTTTGGTTTGTACATTGACCATTTATCAGTAGGGTAAAATTTTAATCTCTTGCACAATTCCCATTGGATTATCGATCAAGATTATTATTATTATTATTATTATTATTATTATTATTATTATTATTTACTCCTTTAGAGTTTTTCACATCAGCGTTAGCAGATGGTCTTTCACTGGAGTTTGAGTAACTGCAAGTCTCCTCAAGTCTCTAGGACTCTTCTCCGTATTCTGGCCGTTCCCAACAATGCTGAGGTTCGGGTGGTCTCCACTCGTCCTCCAACTTCGAATTCCTACGGTCCCTTTAATAGTCCTTTCGTAACTGTACCAAATGCACCAACCACGATTGGCATAATCGTCACCTTCATGTTACATCATTATAATTTTATTATTAAATGGTCCTTTAGAGTTTTTCACATCAGCGTCAGCTGATGGTTTTTACTGGAGTTTGAGTGACAGCAAGTCTCCACAAGTCTCAAGGACTCTTCTCAATATTTTGGCCGTCTTCAATAATGCTGTAGTTTGGATGGTCTCCACTCGTCCGCCAACTTCCAAGTCCTCCAGTCCCTTTAATAATCCTTTAGTTATTGTGCCAAAAGCACCAATCACAATTGGTACCATCGTCACATTCATGTTCGACAGCTTTTTCAATTCTCTAGCAAAGTCGAGGTACTTATCCTTCTTTATTAGTAGTAGTAGTTGTATTGGTATTCATTTATAGAATAGGTTCTCATTGAGATTTTCGGTTATTTCATTATATTTGCATTTATGCAATCATACCTATATCAGTGTTCACAGGTAAAGACGGACACGTGGGTAATATGTAACTTTTGAGTATTTTGTGAATAATGTACGAATTAAATGTGAATCTATATATTTCCTAAAGAAAAAAAAAACTTAGTGAAATATTTGAGCGACAAAATAGTGCAGATGAATCATATTTATTTCTTATGAATTATTCTTTGCTTATTTTTCTGTTTTTTGTTCTTCGTTTTTATTGTTCTTTTTCTTCTTTCACATTTAAATTCTTCATTTTCTTTTTTAAAAATTTCATTCACCATTTTTCTTATATCTCTTTTTCTACCCATGTTTCTTTTTCCCTTTCTTCTTTTTTTTTTTAACCAGTTCGTCTTCTTTTCTTTTTTTTATTTCTTTAAAAAATGCTTTTGGTCTCCGTTTTTTTTTTTTTTTTTTTTTTTTTTCTCTCGCGTCTGCAAGATGGTTTTATGTCGTTTGATTCACGATGAATTACATCAATTGGCTCGTGGCCATTTGTTGATCAGAGCCGAAGAGAAAAGTAAATCTTGAAGACACTTCTGCATCATATTTTCCCACTTCCTGGTGGGTTATTTGATGGCTATAAGCTGTAAACAAGTTCTTGTCAGTAATAAATATCGACTTTGCATTCTGGAGAAAAGGAATCTTCTAATACCGAACTCAGGTTAGCCATTTCATTTGAAGCTTTCTTTCAAGGAAGGGACATCTTTCTGGATTTAATGCTTATCTGGATTGGGTAATCGTTATTGACACGGAACCTGATCCTAAACCTTTGTGAATTTACACGTTTACTGTTTAAAATGTCAAACCTTCCAATCCTTCGTTCATTTGTTACCTAAGTCTATAATAATGTACTTATGTTATACAGTACTAGGGTTATAATAATGTAGTGTACTTATGTCATAATAATACAGTGTACTTATGTTAATGTAGTGTACTTATGTTATAATAATACAGTGTACTTATGTTATAATAATGTAGAGTACTTAGGTTATAATAATGTAGTGTACTTATGTTATGATAATATAATGTACTTAGGTTATAATAATACAGTGTACTTATGTTATAATAATATAGTGTACTTACGTTACAAAATAAAAAAGAAAGAAAGAAAGAAAGAGAAAGCGAGAGAAAGAAAAGAAAGCAGTGATATCATAGGATATCATAATGTTTTATCCTAGATTCCCGTGAAATAGCTATCATCTTAAAAGTCGTGGGCGTTTTTTTAGAAGCAAGCAAAAAAAAAAGAAAAAAAGAAACCCGCCATTTTAAGCGTAATTTTCATCTTTGATTGAAACCGTCGAATGGTTATAAAGTCCCTGCGCCATCAGATGAATAGCCAATGGATTCTTGACACCTGATGATTTCTTGATTTTGGCTCTTTTATTTTGAAACCAGATTTTGATCTGCGCTTCACTGAGACAAAGTTCACGAGCAAGTTTCTTTCGCCTCTCTTCAGTGAGATATCGACAGTCATCAAATTCTTGCTTTAGGCGTTGCAGTTGGTCGCTAGTGAACGAGGTTCGCGGTCGCTTCTCATCAGCAGATCGATCACGTTTCTTGAGCTTCCGAGATCGAGGACCTGAAAAAATAAAATAAATAAAAAGAATATGAAAATAAATTTTCAAAGTTCGTTCATGACCGACTTGTTTAAAGGCCACTTTAAATAGCCATTAAGTCACATCCTCATTGAATTTATATCATAAAAAATGAATATGGGTTTGGTTTGGTTTGGTTTGGTTTTATAGCACATCAACCATTGTAGGTTATTTAATACTAAATACATTTTTATACATATAAATAGTTCTATTTCAAACAACTCAGTTTAGTATAAGTACACAGTTTAAATGTCAAAAACAGTTTTATTTCAAACAATTCAGTTCAGCATTAGAACACAGTTTTTGTTTACACACCATTAAATGTAAAAACAGTTCTATTTTTAACAATTCAGTTTAGCACAAGTACACAGTTTAGTTCTATTTGACCCATGAATAGGACCCAATCAGGTGTTACCACTCCGGGCCAGAGTGGAACAGCGAGCGATGGCAATGAAGGGGTACACCGCATTCCCCAAAGGTCCAGCATTGCTAGAACCTCTCCATCAGATTGTTTAGTGTCATATACAGTACACACGTTGGCACGGGGCGGGGGTACCCCGCTGCAGGGATGTAGTCGGTGTATTCTGCCGTCCCAGCCGACTGACTCCGAAATAAACAAAGGAATAAACAATTAATCAGCTTTGAAAAGTTATCTTTCTTGAGAATGTAATGATAGGATGGACAACGTACCATAATCTTATGATTACGTTGCAAATCAGATCGGAATTCGATCGGTGCTCTAAGTTAAAATATTTTAACGACTTATCTGTGCTATTTTTCCGATTGTATACATACAAGGATCGAATTAGTTTAATATAGACTAAATACATATCTAGAGAATAATAATAATAATAATAATAATAATAATAATAATAATAATAATAATAATAATATCAAAGAGAGAATAGATAAGACGGAACAAAATAGCAAATGTAGACGATGCAGTGACAGATGAAACCATCAATCACATAATAAGCAAATTAGCGCAGAAGGTATATAAGACGAGACACGACTGGGTCAGCAAGGTGATCCACAGGGAGATGTGCAAGAAATTGAAATTTGACCATACGAACAAATGGTATGTGCACAACCCAGCACCTGTCCTAGAAAATAACACACATAAACTCCTATGGGACTTTGACTTACACCCGGATCACCTAATCTCGGCCAGAAGACCAGACCTAATAATAATCAACAAAGGGAAGAGAACTTGCAAAATTGTCGACTTTGCTGTCCCGGCTGACCACAGAGTAAAACTGAAAGAATGTGAAAAGAAGGATAAGTACCTCGACCTTGCTAGGGAATTGAAAAAACCATGGAACATGCAGGTAACAATTATACCAATTGTAATTGGTGCGTTTGGTACAGTAACAAAAGGATTATTAAAGGGACTGGAGGACTTGGGAGTTAACGGACGAGTGGAGACTATCCAAACTACTACATTATTGAGAACGGTCGGAATACTGAGAAGAGTTCTGGAGACTTGAGGAGACTTGCTGTCACTCAGACTCCAGTGAAAAACCATCAGCTAACGCTGATGTGAAAATCTCTAATGAGTAAATAATAATAAATATCAATAAAAGAGTTTTCGGACTATTGCCTTCATGTTTTTTGTTATATTCACAACGGTTAGGCTGATGAGTCCTCCGGTCATCTTCAGGTGTTTCTTGTCGAACTCGGGAGCCTCCATGGAACTTCAAACCACGTTCTTTATCAAATTCAGGGGTTTGTTTGCTCTGATACCGTTAACCATAACCAGGCACAGCAGGACACATGGTGTAAGGATTATGGGCGTTGGTTCCCTAAGCTTCTAAAGAGACAATCATCTAGAGGTTGCAGGTTCAACCCTGACTGCCGGCGAGTAACAATACAGGAATACTTAACACTTGTACCAAGTTATGGTAAACGGAATCAGAGCAAGCGATTCTCGTAGATTGAATAAAAGGGCGTGGCTCGAAATTCCGTGTAGGCTCCCGAGTTCGACAAGAAGCACCCTGAGAAGGCCGGAGGACACATCGGCCGAAACGTTGTGAATATAAAGATGAAGACAATAGCCCGAAAACGCTGAATGATAAGAATCATCAAGCTTCACCTCGGAAATTCAGACAACTAATATCAGTAAAAGAATAGAATAAAATAAATACAAATACCTGGAAATAGAAATTAAAAAGATGAAGCACCATAAACTACCACTGTGTCACTAATATTGGGAGTGTTGAATAAGATCAAGAAAAGGACAGATAAATAAACAGACAAGTCCTAGCCTATATGTTGTGGTGTTTTGGGGTCAAAATGAAGACACTCAAACGAATGTGGCACAAGGCCTTTTTTAGGTGGGTCTGGGTGCAGGGCCGTCGCACAGACACGCCTGGCAGCTCCAAAAAGGCCTGGGGTCCATGTCGGCATTCCCATAAAAACGGGTACCTCAGGCAGCAGGCGATAAAACTAGCCTCTCCGAGAAGGGTCAGACGTTAGGCTCTGAATATGGAAGCACAATGTGGATTTAAGAAAAAATCAATATAGCAGTCTTCCGCCAATCTGTGTTCGCGTCCCCCGTCTGACTCTCTCTCTCTCTCTCTCTCTCTCTCTCTCTCTCTCTCTCTCTCTCTCACACACACACACACACACAGTTTTGACCCTTTCGAAAAATACCCTTCAGCAGAGAGGCAGTCGGTATATTCTACAGCCCCAGCCGATAGGGCCAGCAAACAAATTAGTTCTTACTTATTTAAAAATGAAATTACATACAAACTATTAACTCACAAATCATGGATGTATATCCATATATCGGTGCAAATAAATGACGTTAAATTGTTACAGTACATTACAATACTTAAAAACATTTAACTGTATGCAAAGAAATGATTAATTGTAAATAGAATTAATCGTTTTTCAACTTGAACATTTAACTGTGTGCAAAGAAAAAAAATGCGGTCAGTTGAAAAATGTTATCCTCAAAATGTGATTACTTATCACCAAATCATATATATTATATATATATATATGTATAAAGAGGATTTGGTATTAAATTACCAACAATGGTTGATATACCATAAAACCAAACATATATAATCATATATATTTATACCATAAAACCAAACATATATAATCATATACCATAAATTAAATTAAAATTAAATTACCAACATATAC
This sequence comes from Sepioteuthis lessoniana, assembly GCA_963585895.1. NCBI lineage: Eukaryota > Metazoa > Mollusca > Cephalopoda > Myopsida > Loliginidae > Sepioteuthis > Sepioteuthis lessoniana. The sequence continues at coordinate 160,650 of CAUZXS010004959.1, forward strand.
CATAAATTAAATTAAATTAAATTACCAACAATGGTTGATATACCATAAAACCAAACATATATAATCATATATATTTAATATATATGTATAAAGAGGATTTGGCATTAAAAACCCTGCGAGGGTTGATATACCATAAAACCCAACCCAACCAAATCATATATATTTAATATATATGTATAAAGAGGATTCGGTATTAGATAACCTTCAGTGGTTGATATGCCATAAAACCCAACCAAACCAAATCATATATATATATATATATATATATATATATATATAAAGAAGATTTGACATTAAATAAACTGCAAGGGTTGATATACCATATAAACCAGCCACATCCAACCTTAGACACTTGGCGAGATGGGAGGTAAGTGGCCGTATAACTGCTGTTTTTTTAGGGTTCTGCTTCCAGGATTTGTTCAAAACAACACTCAGCATCCTTATATAGTTATTAGAGTCCAAGTAGTGCAACCATACTGTATTACCGACGCGACTAATTCATCTGAGAGATCAAATTTCTATAGGGGCGTTAACCTATTAATAGCAGTCTTTACTTTACCTATGCATGTGTTCCAATCATTTTCATTGCATGGGATATTGCTAGCGAGGTATATAAACTGGTCTACAAATTTCAGAGGCTTGAAATTCAATGGAGTGATGTCTCTATCTGTTTAATTCGTGTTCGCGTAGAGACCAATGCCTCTTGTTGCCTGCTCCAGGCTATACAGCAGAGCTTCAACTTGAGCGGGTGTATTTGTAAGAAGCGCTTGATCTGAGTTGTCTGGATCAGTAATAGTTTGGCGGTGTTTATAGGTTACCGTCGTCTCATCCAGTATAATTCTTAGAGGACAACTCAATATGCCAGTCGGCCATGTTTAAACAAAAGAAACGGCACGACTGCTTATTGCTGTTTTATTCGTCGATTAATTAACTTCCGTTTATTTTCTTTATAACAAGTGCACAATGATGTCACCGACAAAAAATAAATAGATAAATAAAATAAACATCCTAACTTGTGAGAGAAGATAAATTATCCTCAAATTAGGAAAAGCGTGACAGCAATGGACGGTGGATATCAAATAACCGAATTCCATTACTAAGAAGAGGAGGCAGAGGAAGAAGAAATGATTGTGATTTTTTTTTGCCTTGGGGCAGAGATCCGAATTACCATAATTAATCGCATCTTAAATGCGGGAGGAGACACAAATTTGGCACAAGCCAAATGTGAAACATAGTATCTTTATTATTATTATTATTATTATTATTATTATTATTATTATTATTTACTCCTTGAGAGTTTTTCACATCAGCGTTAGCTGTTGGCCTTTCCCTGGAGTCTGAGTGACAGCAAGTCACCTCAACTCTCCAGGACTTTTCTCCGTATTCTGGCCGTTCTCAATAATGTAGTTGTTTGGATGGTCTCCACTCGTCCTCTGATCACCAAGTCCTCCAGTCCTTTAAATAACCTTTTGGTGATTGTACCAAAAGCACCAATCACGATTGGTATAATTGTCACCTTCATGTTCCATAGTTTTTTTCAATTCTCTAGCAAAGTTGAGGTACTAATTCTTCTTTTCACTTTCTTTCAGATTTATTCAGTGGTCAGCCGGGACAGCAAAATCTACAATTTTGCAAGTTCTCCTTTTTTGTTGATTATTATAAGGTCTGGTCTTCTGGCCGAGATTAGATGATCCGTCTGTATGTCAAAGTCCTATTATTATTATTATTATTATTATTATTATTATCATTTCCCTCCCTGCGAGTTTTTCGTACCAGTTTAACTGGTGGATTTTCATTGATGTCCGAATGACAGCAAGTCTCCTCAAGACTTCTGGACACCTCTAACAATGCTGTGTTCTGGTTGTTCTTGACTTTTTATCTGATCTCGAATTCTTATCCAGAAGCCTTTGGGTAATGTTCCAAAACTGATATCCCTTGTCACCTTTATGTCCCAAAGCCTTTTCAACTCTCTGGCAAGATCCAAGTATTTGTTTGTCTTTCATTTTTTTTTGTTTTTTGTTTTTTCATTTTTATTTTCAAAATTCACTTGATGACAAGTTGGTTTTTTTAGGGGGGTAGTTTTTTTTTATAATTTGCATTAGATGCAGGTTTCAGGTAGGGATTGGTCGACCCGTTTGCAACTCAAAGTTCCGGAGAATTTCATGGCTTTCATTTTCTTGGACAGATTCTGGTTTGTATCTATACCATTTTTAAGCATGGTCTCTTGCACCATTCCCAATGGAATACCCTTCCCACCCAGTCATACTATGTACTCCTTTCGAACCAGTTTTCTGTATTCGCTTATTATGTGATTAACCGTTCCATCTCTGTCTCCACACAACCTATACACCCTACTCTGTTGTCTATCTTCCATTTTTTCTTTAATATAAACGAGCCTTACCGGATTATTTCTGCTGTAATTAAAAGAGATCAATTTCTTTGTTGAGGTTTCCCTTTCTTAGCTATGTCCAGGTCTTCTCATGAACAATTTCCTTACTTTGTCGCTTAATGAATCCATACAGTTATTTTTCTTCCTATTTTCGATTTCTAGATTATTGCTTGTTGTTCTTCTGTGCTTGCAATCAACCGTTTATTATTATTATTTACTCTTTTAGAGTTTTTCACATCAGTATTAGCTGATGGTTTTTTACTGGAGTTTAAGTGAAAGCAAGTCTCCTCAAGACTCCAGGACTCTTCTCAGTATTCTGGCCGTTCTCAGAAATGCTGTCATTTGGATAGTCTCTACCCGTTCGCCAACTTCCAAGTCTTCCAGGCCTTTTAATAATCCTTTAGTTATTGTACCAAAAGCACCAATCGCAATTGGTACAATCGTCACTTTCATGTTCCACAGCTTTTTCAATTCTCTAACAAGGTTGAGGTACTTATCCTTCTTTTCAGATTCTTTCAGTTTTATTCTGTGGTCCGTCGGGACAGCAAAGTCGACAATTTTGTAAATTCTCTTTTTTTTGTTGATTATTATAAGGTCTGGTCTTCTGGCCGGGATTAGGTGATCCGTGTGTATGTCAAAGTCCCATAGGAGTTTATGCGTGTCATTTTCCAGGACAGGTGCTGGGTTGTGCATATTATTATTATTATTAATATTATTTACGCCTTGAGAGTTTTTCACATCAGCATTAGCTGATGGTCTTTCACTGGAATTTGAATGACAGCAAGTCTCCTCAAGTCTTCCGGACTCTTCTCAGTATTCTGGCCGTTCTCAATAATGCTGTAGTTTGGATGGTCTCCACTCGCCCGCCAACTTTCAAGTCCTCCAGTCCCTTTAATAATCCTTTAGTTACTGTACCAAAAGCACCAATCACAATTGATATAGTGTCAGCTTCATGTTCCATATTTTTTTCAATTCCCAAGCAAGATTATTTTTATTATTATTATTATTATTGTTATTATTATTATTATTATTATTATTTTACTTATTTGAGAGTTCTTCAAATTAGAATTAGCTGATAGTTTTCCATTGGAATCTGAATGACGGCAAGTCTCCTAAAGTCTCCAGGACTCTTCTCAGTATTCAATTGGTATAACCGTTATTTTCATGTTCTACAGTTTTTTCAATTCCCTTAGCAAGGTTCACGTACTTATTCTTCTTTTCGCTTTCTTTCAGTTTCATTCAGTGATCAGCCGGCACAGCAAAATCCGCATGTTCTTTTTTTGTTATTGTTGTTGTTGTTGATTATCAAGGTTTGGTCGTCTGGCCGTGATTAGGTGATCCGTTTTTATCTCAAAATCCCAAAACAGTTTGTGCATCTCATTAGTATCACCGTCACCTTCACGTTTCATAGTTTTTGTTAGTTCTCTAGTAAGATCTAGGTTGTTATTTTTCTTTTCGCTTTTTTGTTTTGTTTTTTTTTTGTTTTTTTTTTACCCTGTGATTAGTAGGAACGGCAAACTTCATTATTCGGTAGGTTCTCTTTTTTTTTTTATTGACTATGACTAGGTCATATCGTCTACTACCTGAGATTAAATGAATCGTTTGACTCTCAAAATTTCAGAAAAATTTTTATGTCTTATTTCCCGGACGGATTCTGGGTTGTGCATATACTATTTTTTCGTAAGGACAAATTGAAATTTCTTTCACAATTCCCAGTGGATCACCTTCCGCACACAGTCATGGCAAGTCTTATCATATTTACCAACCCCTCCGCTCGGGCAGGATATGACACAAGGTCAATTTTTACGCGGAGTTGAACAGGTTTGAATTCAGAGTTTTCCTTCTCCTAGACTAGTTGCCTCATCAAGGCTGAAGAACCTAGTCTGCCCTACTATTTACTCATAGCTGGGGGGAGAATAATTGGATTCATACCTTTCCCAAGGGTATTAGTGCTATGTGAAATGCAATCAGTCTCGTCCAGGATTTGAACTCGTGTTACCGTGTCCATTTCCTACGACGATAACCATTACACCACGGGCACCTCCCATGTCAAGTCTTATACTCTTTGCCCTAACTAACTGCATTCGTTTATAATGTAATTGGTCGCTCCGTCTTATTTTACTCCTTTAGAGTTTTTCACATCAGTATTAGCTGATGGTTTTTCACTGGAGTTTGAGTGACAGCAAGTCTCCTCAAGTCTCCAGGACTCTTCTCAGTATTCTGGCCGTTCTCAGTAATGCTGTCATTTGGATAGTCTCTACCCGTTCGCCAACTTCCAAGTCTTCCAGGCCTTTTAATAATCCTTTAGTTATTGTGCCAAAAGCACTAATCACAATTGGTACAATCGTCACTTTCATGTTCCACAGCTTTTTCAATTCTCTAACAAGGTCGAGGTACTCATCCTTCTTTTCACATTCCTTCAGGTTTATTCTGTGGTCCGTCGGGACAGCAAAGTCGACAATTTTGCAAATTCTCTACTTTTTGTTGGTTATTATAAGGTCTGGTCTTCTGGCCGGGATTAGGTGATCCGTTCGTATGTTAAAGTCCCATAGGAGTTATTATTATTATTATTATTATTATTATTATTATTATTATTATTATTATTATCATTATTATTATTATTATTAGAAGCAGCGGTGCTAACGGCTGTCGTAGTAATTATCAATCTCAAGATAAACAGAAAGGAGAATAGCTATAAAAAGTTGTAGCAGTATCCAAATAAACAGAGATTTAACTGTCACAGAAATTTCGGGAAAAAATCAACAAAAAGAATCCAGTGGTTAGGTATAAAGACGCAAACAAATAAATCAAAAAATAAATAAATAAATAAATAAATAAAGTAAATTATAGTACGAAATAACATTTCAAATAAATATATGAAGTATACAAGAACCACCAGTGAAACAAAAGGGGGAAAAAAAACAAATAATGGAAAAAAAACAACTATTTGAACTCCGTAACTCAGAACATTTTATCGAATAGTACAATTTGCGAATAAAGACAGATATTAATCTTTATTCTTATAAAAAGAAGGTGGGGATTAAGTGTAAGACCACTTCAAACAAAATGGATGCGCGTCGAGTAACTCGATATCTGGCAACTGTAAAAAGCGTTGGAATTATATCACGACGCGAATTCATGACAACAAACAACCGCCGCGTTCTTTCATTTCGCGCTCCCATCAACTGTAGCAACTCATTCGGAAATACTTACACAAGTTTTGGCTGGATGCGACCGAACACAATATAAAACTCAGATTGATATGTTGGTAGATTAAAAAAAAATAGGGTCTGTTTGCTTTTATCATGGATAAATAGTTTGCATTGTGCAAATCGTAGTGAACATAACGAAATGAAGTGACAAAAGAACTCTTTGGTGAATATTGGTGATTAGGTGTGTTTGTGAGGTTTTACTTTGAAGTGGTCTTAGGTGTCGAGTCGTTTGTCGCAGGGGCTTCAGCTGTGTGTGACTTTACCCGCGTCCTTACATAGTTCACATGTCAAATAGAAGATTCAGAGACGGGTCACCAGGTTAGTTATTTTGAAGGCGTAATTATTTGATGACATCTTCAAAGTGGACGAAGTGACAATAAAATAAAGATTATGGGTGGCAGCTTAGAGAAAGAAGAAAATCAACAACAATAACAACAACGATAATTAAATCTAAGAGTGTATATAGAAAAAAGGCAGGAAGAAAAAAAATGAAATGCTTTCGTAGAACAACAAAAATAATAATAATAATAAGAAGAAGAAGAACAACAACAACAACAACAACAACAACAACGATGACGACAACGTCGTCGAAGACAATGACGGTAGGAGATAAAGACTACGATGTGAAGAGGAAGGCGAATAAACAGAAAAATAAAACAAAAGTAAAAAAAAATCCAGATGAATTAAACCATTTTAAGGAGGCATATATCGACATTTGAGAAATTTAAGAAAAGAATATGAAATGAAACAATGTGAAATATGTATCTAAGAGGAATGTGTGCCAGATGAAAAAAAAGAGAAAGATTAAAAGATGTAAACTGGAAAGGAAGGAAGGAAGGAAGGAAGGAAGAAAGAAAGGAAGAAAGGACAGAAAGAAAATAAGAAAGGAAAGTGAAAGAAAGACATAAAAAGAACTCGGGAAAGAAAATATTTGACAAAAAAAGATAGAAGATAAAAAAGAAAAAGAAGAAACAAGATGGAAGATGAGAGAAAGAACTGTCAATACGGGTTAGAAAGAAAGAAAGAAAGAAAGAAAGAAAGAAAGAAAGAAAAGTGGGTTATGACTGTAGAGAGACAGATATAAAGATGATGGAAGAGTAGAATGAGCCGTGTATAAAAGTTGAACACAGTTTAAAGAGAAAAACAACAAAAAAACCTGGAAGAAAAAGAAAGAGAGTACTCTGCGTTGATA